>CABHPP010135405.1:0-42288 GCA_902168425.1 Peromyscus attwateri | reverse complement strand
AAAAAAAAAAAAAAAAAAAACAATTAGCTAATAGTAGCTCAGTTTATAAAAGAAGGATACCAACCACTGTAGGGCCAATGTTACACATCTGCTACACTAAGAGTCAATGTGAGCACTTTAAGAGTGTATTCTTAAGACTGACTAACATTATACAATTGTGTGTGTGTGTGTGTGTGTGTGTGTGTGTGTGTGTGTGTGTGTGTGCACACTTACGTCACTGCCTAGAAGATTTGATATTAGCTGAGGTCATGGTTTACCCTTTGTGTTCTGGGGACTACCTTAAACGTAGTAGGTAGTCAATAGTTACTGAGGTAGCTGTTTTATTTGTTCTAATATCGCAAGCTACACTTGGTCATCTCTTCCTCCAAAGGCAGCACACAAGTGTAGGGGACAGGGGACTGTCATAGGCAAAGCCCTTAGCGGCACATTATCCTCCACGGTGGCAACAGTGCAGTACCCATCAGAGAACAGGAAGGTAAGGGTTAGGGGAAAATGTCAAAATGGGGATATTGGAAAGATAATTAAGGGTATTGATTTATCTCCTAAAAAGGAGGACAGGAAAGAATGGACAGAAACAAAATATTAAACAGATTCTCTATAGAGGGGAATCTATAGGAATCCAAAATTCTCCCTAGATCACCCACCTATATTGACTAGTGGAAATTAGCCAAGCAGACCCAGACATAAATATGCTAAAAATCCATCAGAACTGCCTTCAAGGAGATTACAGTGTACATGAGGGAACAAAATGCGGGTGCATGGCGTTCTTACACGCTAGGGACTGAACCAGACTAGCTGTTCTCAACAGAGAGTGCTCTGACCAGCACCTGGAAACTTGCCAGAAATGAAAACCCATAGACTAAGGCAGACACGGGAAACCCAAACCTGCAGGAACACAGCCTGGCAACGAGAGCTCTACTAAGCCTGCTAGATGACTCTGATGGACACTGATGCTCAAGAACCACTCAGACTTAAGCTGTCAGAAAGATTTTACAGGGCTTTGAATGCGTGGACAGAAATATCTTGTTTAAATATTACCTGTTCTTTATGAAGTAGTTTCATAGTAGTTCTCAACATGTGAGTTGTGACTCCCTCAACAAACCTCTTTCTCCAAAAATATTTACAATACATTTCATAACAGTAGCAAAATTACAGTTAGAAAATAGCAATAAAAATAATTTTATGGTTGGGGGTCACCACAAAATGAACTGTATTAATGGGTCGCAGCATTAGGAAGGTTTGGAACCATTTCTCTAGAAGTTCTGGCAGTGAGAATTCATAGGATTAGTGTCTAAACTTAATAACCTATCCTCAATGATCCCATCATGAAGTGCTGACACCGTGGTTTCTCTGCCTTTCCTAGTAATTACATTGTATGCGTGTGACACGTGCTAGGTATGATTATTTGGTTCAGAACCCTTCCTTATTACATCTTGAGCTGGTCTTTAAAGAAATGTCAAGTCCCGATAGCATGAGGAGTTGACCAAAATTTAGTTTGTAAATAACGACTTCTGAACTAGTACTTGGAAAGAACTACATAAGAATAAGAAAACCAGGTTTTAAGAAATTAACTACCTTCCTTATACTAATCTTTGTTGGCATGGCACAGGAAATGGTTTTAAATTTCCAACTACCATAAACAAACAAACAAACAAACAAATAAACATACTGTGACAGTCTCGAGCCTCTGCTTCACAAGCTGAATCTTCCGTGATGAGTTATTTTCAGTGTTGACCAATTCATCGATCTGAAAAGAGCCCTGAGGGGGCAGTTTAGGACAGGTGCATAAGGCATCCTGACTTTGATGTATACCAGGCAATGGGGGTGTCCCATTATAGCGTTTGAACATTTCAGCCTCTTGCTGGGCTACTGAAAAGAAAAAAGGACCGAAAATTAGTTCAAATACTCACAGCAAAAAGACAATCAAATGCGTAAGTCAGGAAATGGTAACACTTAACAAACGGTCAGAAACTGAACAGTACACTTTAATTGCTAGGTAACGAGAAGGTAACATGACTAGCAAGATAAAAAATTACAGACAATATGAAATCAAGGAAAATTTATAATTTCACAATTTCATGCCAAACAGTTTCTTAATTGAGCTTTGAAGGCAATGCAAATTGAGATGGGAGCCCAAGACATACTTACATATTTCAAATGCCTAATGATGCAAAATGATGAAAATAATCATTCACACACCCATTTTTATATTTTTCTCTGCCAATTTTATATATGTCTATTATATGTAAAATATTACAATGCAAGTATAGTTTAAATTTTTCTCAATTTAAATACAAAAGATTTCAACTTTTTATAACATAATTACCATTTAAAATGTTTTATAATATCTAAGAATTATAATTCTCAAACTTATTCTCCTGTCACTAAATATTTACAATGTTTTGTTTTTTTCATGTCGTAGATGTTGCATGAAAAAGTACTTTCATAGTTGGCTTTATTTCTTAAAGTAATTTTTGTTTTGGATTTAAATCCCTAGACAGACACGGAGGTGGACGTTTTTTGAGAATAGCTGTAAACTACGGTAGCCAGTGATGAGACCAGCATCGCCACCACACTTCATGGTTCATAAGATGCACTCAAATACACTCTCTCACTTGACTAGATAAATGAATCTGAAAAAAATTAACCCAAGGAGAAAAATAAATAAAGTTATCATGTAAAAACTATTTTCTTAATTATACAATATTGAAATGGAAGGCTTCCTAAAAATGACAAGAAAGGAAGGAAATTGTGTATGTAAATATTTCAGAAAAACAAATTTATTATATTCCATAGATTATCCACTAGGATTATGTGAGTCAGAAAGGGCCAAAAATTACCAATATTCTTATGGAAAAATAGGATCAACTTTGTTTCATGAACATTTAAATCTTAAGACAAATAATTCCCTACAATGATAGAAATTAAAAAAGCAAATGACAGGCAATGAGTTTTTATCTTTCTGAATAAAAATGGAATAAAAGGAACCAGATTTACTTTCTTGGTTGAATTCACCAAATAATGAAGAAAACACATAAGAGAAAAAAGAAGGAACAGATTTCTTTCCAAGAATATTTTTCTATGTAATGGAAGACAGGAGAGAAAACTGAGGCACCTAGGGAACAAAATTTAAGAGGACATTTATTCCTTAATCCTAGGTTTAGATCTCTGTAAAATATCTGAATGAAATAAAAACAAACAAACAAGCAAAAAAAAAAACCTCATAAGCCACTAGAGCTAGGAAGTGACTTCCTTTAGGCTGCAGAACATGAAAAGAATATACAAAACTTAACTGGCTGGCTAAACAAAATTAGCTGTTTGTGTAATGGTAAAGAGATCAACAGAACGGAGAACCCAGCACATACATAGACAAGGAGTAAAGGTAACTGGGAAGGACAAACTTGTCATCAAATGGTGCTGGGACAGTTGGATATTCATATGAGAAAAAATGAACTTTGATCCATACCTCATACCATGTATTAAAATGAAAATGAAGCCCAGATGCAAATATAAAACATAGTTACAAAAGTTCTAGAATGAAACACGGGAAAACAATTCTGGGAGCTTCGAGTAAGCAAAATTTTCTTAGATACAAAATTAACTCCATGAGAGAACAAACTGATAATCTGTATTTCAAAATTTCAAACGTCTGTTCTTCAAGATGCTAAAGTAATTAAAAGACAGGGCAAACCCTGGGAGGAGTGTCTGTAAATCATAGGCCTGAAAGCATTTGCATGCAGAACTCTCAAATCAAAACTGAAAAAAAAAAAAAAGGAAAAGAGACGCCAACTTAAGCAAAACAAAACATGGTCACCAATGTAAACAGATCCTGAAGAAGTTCCAAAGATGGCAGCCAGGCACCTGGGAAAGCACTCAGCATCACCTGTCGGCAGGGATGAGCGAACAAGAGCCAGGGCAAAGCAGTAAGCCTGTCTGTGAGAATGGCTAAAGTGACAAGACAGTGACCTGCCATGTCAGATCTGGAGAGGACCAAAGGGGCTGGAACACTTCAAGGGGAAATGCATTAAAAAAAAAAAAAAAGAAAGAAAGAAAAAAAAGATTTACTTATTTATTATGTATAGTGTTCTGCCTGCATATATGCCTGCAGGCCAGAAGAGGGCACTAGAGCTCATTATCGATGGTTGTGAGCCACCATGGGGTTGCTGGGAATTGAACCCAGGACCTTTGGAAGAAAAGCCAGTGCTCTTAACCGCTGAGCCATCTTTCCAGCCCCCGGAAATGTGATTTTTGTTTTTCTGTGACACAGTCTCCGTATAGTGAAGGCTGGCTTCAAACTCACTATCTTCCTGCCTCCTTTTTCCTGAGTAATAAGATTATAGGTGTACACTACCGTGTGCAACTTGGCTTAAGAAATACATCTGCACTATGATCCTGACCTTTCATTTTTATGAATTTACATAAGGGAAGTGAAAGCGCTTTCCCAAACACAAACTTGTCCAAGAAGATGCAGCAGCTTTATGTGTAAGGACAGAAGCTTAGATGTGCAT
The DNA here is from genome assembly GCA_902168425.1 of Peromyscus attwateri. Classification (NCBI taxonomy): domain Eukaryota; kingdom Metazoa; phylum Chordata; class Mammalia; order Rodentia; family Cricetidae; genus Peromyscus; species Peromyscus attwateri. Next base: position 37,780 of record CABHPP010135405.1, on the reverse strand, counting down.
CAGCAGACAACAGAAGCACAAACTGTGGTAGACCTTAGAATGGAGCAGTGGCAGGCAGTGAGAGAACGAAGTATTGGTAAGTGCTGAAACATAAAAGAACTCCAAAGTAATGAGGAATGAAAACATCCAGACACAAAAGAATTTGTGGTCTCTACAGTATCTCTTAGTATAAACAACTCCGGAACATGGAAACCAGAGTGCTTTCACTCTGAAAGCGGAGGGAGCAATTGAAACGGGGCACAGAGCAACTGAAGGATGGCAGGTCTGCTCACTGTTTTGATTGGAGGAGGTGATCGTGCAAGACCATAAATTATCAAAGCATATATTAAAATTCAGACCGTTCACTGTATGTAAATGATCCCAATAAAGCTGCATACACACACAAAACAAATGACAAAGCAATAATGAAAGCGGTTCACTGCTCTTGATATGCAGACAGGACCCACAAAAACCGATTTTAAATGAATAATCCAAGAGGAAAACAAAGAACTATGGAGGATTTCAAAACAAGAACTATGTAGCCAACAGCTGACAAAGAAGAAAACGGGAGTAAAAATGCAAATAAAAATACAGTGTCTTTTTTCCTGTCTAACTGACTAATGTATTTCAAGACAATTTTCCCTAAGGAACAAAATGGGTAAGATAGGTATGCACTTAAACACACACCACAGTTACTGCATAAAATTATTTAAATAAATTACTGATACATGTGTGTTGGTGTGTGAGAGATAAAACGGAATATCACCACTGAAATCAAGTGCAGAAATAAAGTTATCATCACAAAAATAATACAAAATAATTTAAAAGGTGTGTGTGTGTGTGTGTGTGTGTGTGTGTGTGTGTGTGTGTGTGTGAAGAAGGGTCTCTCTATAGTAGCCTTGGCTGTCCTGGAACTTGGATTGTAGACCAGGTGGGCCTCAAACTCACATAAATTTGCCTGCCTCTGCCTCTTGGGTGCTGGGATTAAAGGCGTGAGGGACCACACCAGGTGCTAGAATTATATATATATATATATATATATATATATATATATATATATATATTTATTTGATGATCATAAAACACTGGGATTTTTAAAGTAAAAAATCATCTATGAGATATAGCACCTGTAAAAAATACAGATTTTGATATCCACATACAACCGCATCTATGTAAACTGAAGAGAAGAGCCAGCTGATACCTAACATTCTCTCTGCAGACCGTGCTGGATGAGTTCCAGAGGACAGGGCCCTGGAGGAGGCCTGCTGACCATAGCAACTGTCAATGACAGGTATTCCTCAGCACCAATTCTCTGTCCTTAAATGCAAGAGCTGCCACTCCCTGTAGATTTTTTTGCGCATTCTAGTGTTTTTTTTTTGTGTGTGTGTATTTTGTACTTATTTCCAGAGTAACAAGAACGTTTACTTCACCTTCAGTCATCCAAAGATAACTTTAAAAAATGAGCAAATGTAAAGCTTCAGAAAAAGACTAAAGATAAGTGCTCCATGGGCCAGCATTTGGAAGTCTGCCTCTGGAGTGGATAGGTTTCAGGGCTGGAAGTCAACAAACGGACATCCAGTTTGAGGAGCTCTGTCTTCTTAGCTCTGAAAACTGTGCTGCCAACCTTTAGTTCTTTTCTTGTTGCAAGTAAAGCTGCATCTAACAACAGTCTCGAATTCTAACTTCCTAGATTTTCTGAGAGTTTGTATTTGTCAACCACAGTTTCATTTAACCCGAGTGAGAAGCAGTCAGAAGCACACGTCCTGGCATCTTAATAAGTTAACAGGATTTAACTACCTTTTCTCTTATACTTTTCATTAAACCGTATTTCCTAAGTATTACGATATACTAAATATGTATTACCTTTTCTCTTTCAAAGAAGATTTTTTTTAAACTGGTAAGAACAGCAAAAGGCACTGACTAAATATGACCTTAACTTTTTCAAAGTATTAAGATATATTTAACAATGTATTAAAATATTGTAAATGGAGTAAAATGACAAACCCCCAAATACCCTATGGATATTTACTTCCATGGAGCACAGTTAACATTTTATATATAAAAAGGAGCATGGCAGAGGCATGGGCAAGGGGTCAAGAACATGTAGGTGGCAACTGTACTTTAAAGAATGTTCGAGACACTGAACTGCTTTAGAGCTTATCCCTGCAGGCGTCTGCAATGCCCTGCAAAAGTGCCCTCCCTCCCTCTTTTCCTCCAGTCCCACACTGTACTGCTCAGCTCAAAGTGTGTGACATGCTTCGCTACAGAGAAACCACTAGCATTTCCTACCAGAGCCTGGTTCATGAACTTTGTTCATACCTAGGCTCCATGCCTTACTTTAGGGTTTCACTGTATCCTTTGATAAAACAGAGAGGTAGAATTAAGCGTGTATTGGTTTTATTTCACAGCTTAAAAAGAAGATGCACACATAAGTTGAAATTATTCCCTGAGGGTTGAACAAAGTGACAGCAGCATTTTGTGGAGTGGCCCAGTCTCACCTCCTGCTGTGGACATCCCGCCACATGCCGTCAGCTTTGGGTCACAGCATTCCTTTTGGGTGTGCTTTATAAAGCACCCATTTAAGCATAAAAACGGCCAGAGGACGATTTCATAGTTCTTGTTTACGCTTAAGGCCATCATGTTGACAAAACTATATTTCCTTAGTCACTGAATGTTATTGGCTTTCAAGGCCAAGAGTCTATTATGTGAGAAATAATAAATACTTCAGAATACAATAAAGCAGCTTCATTAGGCCTTAAAATGTGGCAGCTTTAATTTTTAATTTTTTTCGACTAGACTAAAAATCCATATTTAAAATCCCATCCTACAATCAGTACAATCTGTTATGGTAAAATTTCATGAAAACATGAGAATTATAATATCTGAGCCAGATTTTGAATCATACATGAAAAACATTAAATGATACATAAGCTGTGGATGTTAAATTCCTATCACCTAGATATTATCTTAATGTGAAGACATTGAATAGACAGCCTAGAATCAAATGGTAGATTTACCAAGACCTATGTGACCTTAGGAAATTGACTTCATTCTTCTGGTACCTGAGTTTCATTATCTGCAAAATGGTGACAATCTTTTTCAAGGATTTTGGAAGTATTCCATAAGAAAGTACATGATATCAAATTTACTAATGATGCTTTTCTATATTTTTATAAAATTTAAGAAATAATTTTATTGTATAAGAATTTTAATTCTCTTCTCTTTCTCCTACTGGACTCCTGGAGCTCTGCCTGGTGTTTGGCTGTGGATCTCTGCATCTGCCTCCATTAGTCATTGGAGAAAAGCTCTATGATGACAGTTAGGGTATTCACTGATCTGATCACTGGGGAAAGCCAGTTCAGTTCAGGCACCCTTTCCACTATTTCTAGCAGTCCAAGCTGGGGTCATACTTGGGGATTCCTGGTAACTTCCCTAGCAACGGGTTTCTCTCTATCCCCATGATATCTCCCGAGGAGGGATTCTATGAGCAAGTGCATCAGGATCATGATGAGGAAACCTGTAGAGATGACCAAACCAAATGAGTGGGAACTTACGAAAGTTGGATCAACAGCTGTGGAGCCTGCATGGGAATGGACTAGGCCCTTTGCATGGCGAGACAATTGTGTAGCATGATCTGCTTGGGGGGCCCCCTGGTGGTAGGATCAGAATCCATCCCTGGTGCATGAGGGGGCTTTTTGGAACCCACTATGATGGGACACCTCGTGAAGCCCTGAGGCAGGGGGAAGGGCTTGGACTTGCCTCTACTGGATGTGCCTCCCCATGGGAGGCCTTGCCTTCTTGTGGGGGGAGGGGGTTCAGGGGGAGGCTGGGGGGTGGGAGGAGGAATGAGGAGGATCTTTGATTGGTGTTTAAAAAGAATGAAAACATTTTCTTAATAAAAAAAAGTTAAAAAAATTAATTCTCAATGCAAACATGTGCTGCACAGGAACTATGTTAAACACAGTACTTTATAAACACTATAGGCAATTATCAACTTGAGAGATGGGGTCTCTTCTAGCACAGGCTAGTCTTGAATGCTCTATGTACCTGAGGATGACCTAGAAGTTTTAACTCTCCTGTCTCTATCTACCAAGTACTGGAATTTCAGGCGTGTGCCAATGCTCAACTATAACAAAATTTTATGAATGTAAAGGTGTGTATATCCTGAACTATGGCAGAGCCTTCCACAGTGTGACAAATAAAGCTACCACAGTGACAATGCAGCTCACTGATGAATTCTACTTCTAAAATCCTATCAATTTTAGAAATGGCCTTTTAGTTTTACTAAAGTTTTTCCAGTACGTTAATCAACTATGAAAAAAGAATGAAGAGTCAGCAGTGAGCAAGAAAATCTGAGTCTGATGCCTGGTTTTATCGCTCATCTCTGCAGCTTGGCATATAATAGGAGTTTCAAAAGGTCCCTATTGCCACAGAAGACAGTATTAATAGTCCTTCAGAGGAGACACTGCCATCTAGTGAGAACTCAGGCTCATTACCTGGGGTTAGCAATATTAAGAGCTTGTCAGAGACTTGACCCCACTTACAAAACTACATAAACAGTTAGTATATGTCAGTATCCAGGCTAGGTACTGGTAATACACAAATGAACAAGCCTACATATTTGCTTCCTACAAGGTATAAAATACCATAGAAACTACACATTCCATAGAGAAACTGATATGATATAGAAACATTTTATTATTCAAAAGCTAACACATGAGGTCATTTGTTTATAGATAAATTTAGTGGGCAAATAAGAGTATAGATTTCAAGACCAGTACACATTGATTCAACTCCTATACCCTGTAAAAATGTGAAAACAACAATATTTATGTCATAAAACCTAGTGAAAAATTTAAATACACACACAAAGTGTTTAAAATATAGTGCTATAATTATTCTTAAATGTATAGCAACATCATAGAGCCATAGTAGACAAACACTGTTTAATAACAAAACATTTATTGCTAAAGTCTGGCTTCATAAAGTTAATTCAGCAGAAACCGTTTCTCTGCCCAGCACTTTGTTATGGGAATCCTCAATGTACATTACTTGTGGTACTCTGTGACTAAACTTTGTATTACTAGATGATTAACCCTTTCAACAACAGGCAAATAAGACTGCCTTCTGAAAGTAAAAATCGTATTTCTTACCCCCAAAAAAGCAAAAAGTCAGTAGAATGAAAGACTCACAAGACCACAAGCTGAACATAAGCTTAAGAGGGAAAGACGCTTGCTGCCACTTCACAGATCCTGCTAGAACTGAAAGATGGATGATACATTTAGCTACCACTGTGGTCTCATTTGTAGCTTATTTAACTTACAAAAAATGAACTTGCTTCTTTTTCCTTGAAGATTTCAGAAGCTATTTTAAAGTAACTTAGCTGTCCTCTTTCGTTTGAACTGCATGTCATTGGAACTTAGGAACACCACATATGAACTGCATTCTCAGAAAATATGTGTTTGAGCAAAATGTATGTGTTGAAAAATAAAGTACAGGCAAAACTGTAATAGGTTAATTAAACCTTAAAAATTTTAATGAACAATGTAGATGATCTGAACTACTGATTGTGGTCTGTATTCACTAAGTAAAACACTTCAGAGACTGAAGTAACTCTCATTTCTTTTGCATCTATACCATTCAAAAGAACAGTGCCAAGTCTTAGATGGCTTGGGGTTATTTAACTTCTTCCTCAGCTTCCCCTTTTTAAAAATAGGCAACAAAGAGTTTGGAAAATATGTTGAAACATTTTGAGCTTAATTTTCTTTGTAAAGGTGTATTGTACCAAAAACTGTTTTAAATATGTTGCATAAAGTAAGTAATTTCATGTGCTGTTATTTAGATAGCATCATTTCTGAGATGCTCACCTTTCCAACCCTTCCTCCTGCACTCTAAGACAATGTAGACATTACATGCTTTTAACCTTCTGTATTTCTTGCTGTAATACAGCTGGCCTGGCATGGCATGCGGATTAGAAAAGCTGACTAACAAAGTAAAGAGGAGGAAGACTATCTTTTCCAATTCCATTCCACAAAGAGATGCTTACTGGCATGCTAAAGCATAAATTCCTGTAAAGTTCCTTAGCTACCAGTAGATGAGCATAAACACAAATATTAATTATGGTTTCTTCTACTAGAGAGGTTATCATTTTCCAGGGCACCTTGTCAGCCACTGTCTCCTAATGTTCTTAGAGCTCCCTTTGGTAGGGCAGGTGCTGTTCCTAGAAATACCTTTCAAGAGATGAAGGAATGGAGGGTCAGAAAGGCAGGAGGTTGCAGCTAAGGTCACTGAAGTGGACAGAGGAGGAACCTGAGATCCATGTTACTGTCCAGCTAGGCACCTCCTTCTTTCTGAGCCAAGGAACCGCCTAGCAGTGAAGACAGGGAAGCTACTTGAAGACAAAAACAGTGGAACTTAACTAATCTTTGCAGTGAAAATTTCAAAAGTCTAAAAAACAAATTATAAACTGAATGAAGATGGTTGTGAAATCTCCTAAGAGTCTGAGGCAATGACTGTGCTCTCCTCTCCTGGACAGTGGTTCCAATTATACAGGAATGAGGCGTAATTCTTTTTGTCTATGGGACACTAGAACGGGGTAAATAACTGTTTCAGGATACTTGTTAGAATGAGACATCAGCTTTGGACACTGGGTGACCTGAGAAACCCATCTGCCCTTCTCTGTAATAGGGCAGCAGCATTTTTGCTAACAGTTGCTCGGAAACCTAAATGGTATTCATTGCCTGACAATTCTATCACTCGCTACAGCAGTTCATAAATTGGAGTATGAACTGAAGAATCATTACTTCTCTATAAGGATCATTAAGATAAACCTTCATTTTCTGCATTCATTTTTAAGATAATTTATTGGGAAATGTATAATATAATCTGCACCACGAACAAAACCTTCAGGTTTATAATAGCTCAACTGTCTAATCACATGTATCATAGCATTAGATAGTTCAACATGTATTAAGAAAGTTATCTTTTGATATTTTTATTAAAGTATGTTTATAGTTTTACATTAATATCATAATACAATTGTATACTTAAATATATATAACTATTGTGTATATATATAACTCCAGCTTATTGAAATACTGAATGATGTTATCTCAGTCAAATTTAAGCAAAGAAAATAATAAAAACTTCATTTTTTATAATTAATATATAAAAGTTATAAAATATCTTTGAGGAATGTTGTAAAATTAGAAAAGCAAAATCCTAATTTCAGAATAGAAAATAAATATCTAAAATACAAGATAAATCCAAATAATCCTTATATATAATAACCTATGTCACCTTTTTGGCTCTTTTATGTAGTATATTCAAAGAGACTATGCTAATTTTAAGAATTATTAATAAATCTTATAGTGCTCAAGATTTGTGGTCCATTATAAATACAAACATTACTCCATCTGCATCAAGCAGTGGACTTACCATGGAAATCATAAACATAGAGGAGAACCGGCTCGCTCTGCCCAAACGCACAAAATGCAACCATATTTTCAAATGGATGGTAGGATATGTCTCGGATAGTTGACTTGAAGGGCAGGTCTGAATACATCGCTACTTGTTCTCCTAATGAAAAAAGAAATGCAACAACTTGTACTATGTCACACATCTCTCAATCCGAGATTATTCAGGTACCTTACCTGAAAATACTTATAGCATGAGGCTCACATTATTTACATGAACACCTCAAATACTCCTAGGTGTTTGAGTACCACTGTGATGAACGATTATCTCTATTTTGTATTTTATGGGCTTCTTTCTGCATTTTAACCCAAACTCTTCAATGTTTTGGGGAACAAAACACACAGGAAGTGTTTTGATGGAACAGGTATGTATGACCGAGACCTGAGAAAAGTGTGAAAATTGTGACTAACAAAGAATTTGGCCAAACTGGGGAGGGATTATAAGACTCTGTAATTGAAGAAATTCCCTAGTCAGGGCAGAATTGGCAGGGGCTCAGTTTTTCTGTTTTAATTTTTCTCCTAGAGGCTGAGGTGCTAATTGCTTAAAAGGTCTATGGTTAGAGCTAGAAGATGCCACAAACAGAAGTTATTGAGACCTAGGAAATCAGCCAGAGTCAAAAGGCACCAGAAACGTTTATGGAAATGTTCTTGTTACTAATCAAACTAAATCATCAATGTTCAATCATGTATCTACCTAGTTACAATTCAACTTACAGAGTTTTGTATTTTGTATTACAGTATTCATAAAATACTTTTCAAGCATCTGCACTATCTTATAGGTACAGAAAGAATAAATCTCAATTTATAATGTGAAATTCTAAATTTACAAAGATATAAAAGCAATCATGAACAAATTTAATATATATTTAGAATACAGCTGACTTTAATCACAAGCTATCTGTTATGGTCTGATATGAATGTCCCCAGTCGGCTCATGTGTTTGAATACTTGACTACTTGTCCCCCTGCTGGTACTGTTTCTGAAGGTTCTGAAACTATTAGTATGTGGAGGGGGACGAGGTGGGTCACTGAGGGTGGGCCTTGAAGTTTTCTAGTAGCCCTATTTCCTGTTCACTAGTCAGCTTCCGTGTGTGTGTGTGTGTGTGTGTGTGTGTGTGTGTGTGTGTGTGTGTCCCCACCTTATACCTTATCTGAGAGAGGGTCTTTTGCTTGCCTCTTCAGAGGCTAGGACTCTGCCTCCCATTTTGGCACAGGAATGCCAGAATGCAGGTAGGAGTCACTGCTTCTGGGTTTACATGGTTTCTGGGCATTCAAACTCACATGCCCACACTTCCATGGCAAACATTTATTTTATTTACTGAACTATTTCCTCCGCCCCAACCCTGCTTCCACCGTGCCAATGTCAGCAGCAGCCTCCTGCCATTATGGTTTCCTTGCCCTGGCACTCCTATCTCTGGGACTGGAAGCTAAAAACACACCACTCCACCCTCCCATTGCTTCTTGTCAGGGATTTGTTAGTGATGAGAAAACTAACACGCTACCCGATTTTAAAACACCCAAGTCAGATTTAAAACATGAAGTCAGATTTTTCTTGAAAATACCCCAAACCATAGTTTTCACATACTTTGGACTTTCTATCCCCATTCTCTAAAAGACTTTTCAAGATCAATAACTACTTACCTGTCTCTGGGTTCCAAACGTACACTATTCCGTCCTCACTCCCAGAGAAGAGAAAAGACCCGCACGGTGTAAAGGTGCTATGGATCTTCTCCCGATAATTGGCGGCACCCACAAATTTCCTGGCTGCTAGTCTATAAACAAGCAAAAAAGTGCAAATACAACCTATTTCAAAAAGACTAGTGAGAGAGAAATGGTCTTTGTGAATATTGAATTTGCATTAGTAACTAATTTGAGAGGCTATGATATGGTAGGCATTCTGTGAAGAAGACTCAATCAACAAAAGTTATTTTCATGTTCCTTTCTAATTTGTGTGACCCATTTCTTCTTTCCTGGGCTGAATTCTAATAATAATGAGAAGTAAATATAATAAATACTATCTAGCCTTTTTCAGTTAGCGCAAGAGCTGACACTGTTCTAGTGCTCACAGTGTGTCAGATAACACAGACTGCGCTATTATTTCACTGGACTTACGGTACCACCTAAATATATCTTAAGGAGTGGTCTATTGTTGGAAAACATTTAATGTAGTTCTTGGTTTCCCCCTCCATGAACACGGTTTCTTTCCATAAAGGAACCAATTTAAGTACTTATCCTGTTACTACTAAAACACTTACATCCGCAGATCCATGATCCTCAGTGTACTGTCTTTGGTGTGGATTAACAGACGTTTTCCATTGGGATGAACCTCCAAATGACTTATTGGAACTCCCCTAAATTCAGTTTCCTTAATTTCCTAAAATGGTGCCAAAAAGAAGAAAGAAAAGGTCAAACTATTGCTACTCAAGTGTCTGTTTATAAAGGACAGAATTAATTTTAAAATGTCATTTCCAGCTGATAATAGTACCTTACCCATATGATACCAGCACTTGGGAGACTGAAGCAGGAGGACTGCCATGAGTTAGAGGCCTACAACCAGTTGCCATGGGCTACAACGTAAGAGCATTTCTCAAGAAAACAAAATAAAATAAAAAATGAACCAAAATTCACTTCTACTACACTGAATATTTTAAAGTTATTAGCAACAAGGATTTTTAGCAATTCAATTTAGATTTAAAAATAAAAATGACAAACTGTATTATTTGTGTTATATAGTGCCACATTTAATTACATGTTTTGCATATTGTCTACTTTCTCAAAATATAGTCAGTCCTAACAAAAGTACTTCACATACATCTTCTCATGTTGTCTTTCCTGTTCATGTCATGTAAGAAACATGTCACTATTTTATAACTGCAAAACTGACTTGGGCCGGGCGTTGGTGGCGCACGCCTTTAATCCCAGCACTCAGGAGGCAGAGCCAGGCGGATCTCTGTGAGTTCGAGGCCAGCCTGGGCTACCAAGTGAGCTCCAGGAATGGCTCAAAGCTACACAGAGAAACCCTGTCTCGAAAAACCAAAAAAAAAAAAAAAAAAACCAAAAAAAACAACCTGACTTGGAAGTTTGTGTTAGATTCAGACTCTTTGCTCATCAACTTCCACTTGCCTTAAGAAGGCGTGCTACAAACATGTTTGCATCACATGACTTAGGTGGAATCATTGGGGAGGCTCTGAATCCACCATCTTCTTTCCTCCCCCACTTCCTTCCAGTCACTTGCAGCAGCTAGGAAAGACACCCGACTCACAATGTCATGTGGGATACCCAGACTGAAGAACCATCTGCCCGAGCCTTGCATAAGAACTACCCTTACACACAATAAAACCAACGTACAGTGAATAAAATATGTATAGAGAAGACCAGAAGCTATAAAGCTGTTAGCAACAGAGGGGAAAGCTTCTGGGCATTGGCCTTGGCCATATTTGGTGGGGGAGGGGCTGGGGGAGGTCAATACAAAACGTAGGCCACAAAAGTGTAAGTAAATGGGACTCCGTGAAACCAAAAGGCAGGTGTACTGCAGAATAAGCAACAGCACAATGGACTACAGCACACACACTTGGGAAATAATTTGTAAATCATCTACCTGAGAAGAGATTAGTCCTTTAACACATAAACTCAGTACCAGGAAAACTAATAACTTGGATGAAAAATGGGCAACAAAATTAAATAGACATATCTCCACAAAGGACACAAAAATGGCTGAAAATACATGAACAGATGTTCAACATCATTAAGCATTAAGGGAATCCGTCAGTCCATCCATCCATCCATCCATCCATCCATCCATCCATCCATCCATTCATCCATCCCCCATCTATTTTCTCTCCTCTCCAGTATTATTCATCCTCACAAAACAAACAAATTTTCATTTGCCACAATAAGGATGAGCCTGGATGACATGATAAGTCAGATACCATGTGAAAAATATTGCAAATACTGCAGTCTCAATTATATGAGGAATCTAAAAAAAAAAGTCAAATACATAAGAAACTGAGTTACGGAGAAGCAGGAAGCTTTAGGTGAGGACACACTGGATGGTGAACAACTCTGGTTATTTAGTATGCACTACGAAGTCTACCTGCAATGATATTGTACTGAATCATGTAAAACGTACAGATTTTAGCTTCTCTTGTCACAAAACAACTGAAAGGGCAATGGAACATGATGGTTATGTTAATCTGATTCACTATAGTAACAATTTTACTAACTATGTGTACTCTCATAACCGTACTACAACCTTCAATGTACAGAACAAAAATTAAAAAAAGTGATTACCAAAGATCTTTCTTGGTATTGCCACAGGAAGAAAAAAGAGCTGCAGATGCAAAATAACTTAGGTGTCAGCAGTGCTGGTACCAGGCTGAGCAGAGCTGACTCCCCAGATAACCTTGGTTAAAGTCCGAAGAGTCTAAGGAAAGTCCCTTATCCCGGGGCAGAATTCTGAATCAGCCTTCTTCTCACTTGAGCTTTGGATTTCTCACCTAGAGGCTTTCGGAGGGACTACCAGCAGTGGCAGACGGGCACAGCACAGCTGCTCTACGAGGAGTGGCTGAACCCCTGCTGCTGTGCAACTCTAACATCTACCAACGTTTCTTAACGTTACAGAAAACAGCCAAATACCGACACCACAGATGGGAAATTTAGTGAGTAAACTATAACAAACACAAGATGGAGAAGCTGAAGGAGAGCTGAGCAACCAGAAGAGATGCAAAAGGGCCAAATCCAAACCAATGTGGACCAGTGTCTGGTATGAATCTGAGAAACCAGGGGCAAATTGGAGCCATCTAGTGATTTCCTTCCTCCAAATTTTTCTGTACCATACCCATGGTCAAACTAAAACGCCCTTGTTTTGGAGTCTATAGAGGCTAGCTGCACACGGCCACTCCATCTTTAGGGGGCAGATGAGTGAGTGTACATCAGCACTCCCCGTACTGCTGGCAGAGCACAGCTGAGTATGAAGTCAATCTCCAGGTAGCCATGCGCACTACTGAAAAGACATAGTGGCTCATTTCCTACCTTTTTAGTTGTGACTGTTTCAAATAATGCCAACATGTGGATTTTCAAGGAAAACAGCTGTCTGGGTTTAAGACACCTGTTTTAAGGTGTTTAAATACTGTTACTACCATTAAAGTCAATACATGGCTGATTCGCCTCAATTTCCTTCATGAAATCTCAAGGTATGAAACGTGGGTCTGTACCTTATTGATTGTCCAGTGGCGCACTGAGTGCTGCAAGTCGTTCACTTTCACATAAGTGTCCCAAACAACAATCACCCCGATGCAATCTCCTGAATACATGTGATGACCTATTAACAACAGCAAATTGCTCACTTTAGAATATCGCAGAAGTTAGAAAACAGTATGAAGTTGGGGGAAGCCATAACCCAGACCAATAGTCAAAGCACTGAATTGCCAATGAAAGACTTTTCAGTTTAAAAGTAAAAAAGTAAAATGTACTATAATCCCAATTATCTAAAGAAAATTATCTAAAGAAAATTTCTCTTTGTCATTTATCTGAATCTAAATACAAAAATAAACAAGCAATGTAATCTACATGTATAGCACTTATGTACTCATATTCTAAATTATTTGAATTGCCCAATGTGTATTCATATTTATCATTATTAGTCTATGTAATCTTTTATATTCCTAGAAAAATACCTGTTCTAATATATACTGTTAACATAATCCTAGTGACCATTAAATTTAAAATGATCAGAGAATTAATAAAATTATAAAAACAAGCGTTAACATCAGTCCTTAAAAATGAATGGGACTCAGAAAACAGGTTCAACATCATGGTCATGCAGGAATGCATTACCATCATTGCTAACAAATATGGCTGTTTAGCACTGTGAATTTAATACTTTAAAAATAGCTTGAACTGGTGAATACTGCTATATATTAGAATGTAAGAAAAAATAAAAATTGTCCTTAATTTATTAGAATCTCTAAAGCTGAACTGAGTATACTGCAGTATTATTATTTTTCTCTGAATATTTTTTAGATGACTATAATCTCTAAAATAATATAAAAATGACAATTGAAGAGATGATGGCTCTCTTTATTCTTTCCAATAAATTCAATAAAAACCTATATGTTGTACTTTTAAAATGTCATTTATATTATTCAAATGCTGAGAACCTTCAATTATTTGTAAATTCCATTCTTTAAAAAAATTCATTAAAAAAATCCTGTTGATATATTTAGCATGTATATTTATAACACTCTTTTGGGATTTCTCCTACCTCTTTTATTTTGTACCACATAACTTAAAAAGTTCTAAAAGGCAATTACTAAAAATAATAATCACCAATACAAATAAATATATTTATAAAATGTGGTACATGAAGGGTTTTTAGAAAAAAGATAACTGAATATAAATATAAGGAACTTAATAAATTTAAAGTTATAAACAGAATACCTTCAATGCCTATCCTGTTACTTAAAACTAAACATAACTGTAAAAACTCACAAATGTTAACACAAGTCTCTCTCAAGCATCAATTACTAGTGAAAGAAAATAATCTCTTCAAGTAACTATCGGTGGCTTAGAGCACATTCTGTGACAAACCTTCATCGTCAAAACAGATAGAGTTGACAAAACTCTTGTGAACATCAAGCTGGCGGACTAATACGGGGGCATCTTCTCTCATATCAATTTTCCAGATCCTTATCATAGAATCGTAGCATCCTGTGGCCACCAGCTCTCGTGTAGCTGGGTGGAACTTGGCCGTGTAGACGAAAGAAGGATGAGGTAAGACTCGGAATGTACTTGTACTGTTTATTTCATTCTTCCAAACCCTGGAGAAGGGTGAACAGCAACAGACTGCTTATCAAATTCAAAACTTTCTTTAATTGTCTTTAGAAGAATATCGCCAATAAAACTTAGGTAAGCAAATGCCAAACAATGGTAAACTAATGTAAATTAATATTTATAACAGAAATATGATAATGATCACATATTGGATTATCTCACTTTTTTTACAAAGCCATTTCTCGTGAAATATATTTTATCTATAACTATAACTTATATTAGAAAATTAAAAACGTATTTGCATTTGGACATAATCTGCTTTTAGAACTAGTTCTGACACTGTGTAAATATACAATGAACAGCTGGTAAAACAATGTTTAACACAATATGCATTATAAGGTAGAGAAGAGGACTGAAGAGATAGCTCAGAGGTTAAGGGTACTGGTTGCAGCCGGGCAGTGGTGGCGCACGCTTTTAATCACAGCACTCGAGAGGCAGAGGCAGGTGGATCTCTGTGAGTTCAAGGCCAGCCTGGGCTACAAAGTGAGTTCCAAGAAATGTGCAAAGCTACACAGAGAAACCCTGTCTCGAAAAACCAAAAAAAAAAAAAGAGTACTGGTTGCTCTTACAGAAGACCCAGTCCCAAGTTAGGTTCTTGGAGCCCACATGGTGGCTCATAACCATCTGTAATTCCAGTTCCCAGGGATCTAAGACACTCTTCTGACCTCTACAGGCACTTGGCCTGATGCATGTGGTGTACATACACACTCAGGCAAAGCACTCAAACACATAATAATTAAATAAATGCATACATAAATACATAGGAAGAAACTTTTAATGATTTTTCCATTAGGTTGTATGTATGTACTGCTTCTGAAAATGATTCCTAGTGGAGGCCAAGAGATTTAGTGAGCCCAGTAACTTTTAAATTTGTATTTCAAAATCTAAATAACATACATATAGAACTTAAACATCATAATTAGTGATTTATTTTTCAATGTATATATGTGTGTGGCCATGTGACACACGTAGGTCCACAGCTTGACAGAGATGTCTTCTTCAATCACTTCTCAACTCTACTTTTTGAGACGGATGCTCACTGATTAGCTAGGCAGGCTGTCCAGAAAACTCCAGGGATCCTTCTGTCTTCTGTTTTCACAGATGTGTGCTGCTGTGCCTGGCTTTGGTGTACGGGTCCTGGGGATGTGAACTCAGGTCCCTGTGCTCGTATGTAAGCAATTTACCAACTGGTCCATGCCCTACTCCATTTGATTGAAACAGTTACGGTATTTTGACAGAGAACAAGCTCTCATCCAGTAAGCACTACCTTTATGCTTACCACTCCATTTCTTTTCATGTG
The DNA here is from genome assembly GCA_902168425.1 of Peromyscus attwateri. Taxonomy (NCBI): domain Eukaryota; kingdom Metazoa; phylum Chordata; class Mammalia; order Rodentia; family Cricetidae; genus Peromyscus; species Peromyscus attwateri. The sequence continues at coordinate 22,196 of CABHPP010135405.1, read as the reverse complement.
TGTGTGCATGTGTAAAACAAGTGAAATCTAGTAATGTAGAGTAGCTCTATGAGTTCGAGTCACTGGGTATTTTATATGATGGATTAAGTTACTGGAATAAAAAGAATATATTTGCATTAGGATTTACAGTTGATTTATAAATTGCTGCCTAAGACATATGCACAAAATTACAAATAAAAGAAAAAATACAGTCAGCTATTCTATAGAGACATTTTGAGTTTTCTCAGCAGCTGATTAAAATATATGTTAATTACTAAAAGAACAAACTAATAGTGAAGGGATGAAAGAATGTTCTCAAGTAAAAACAAAGCACACATGTCATTGCCAAAATGGTTTTTGAAAAGAGCAAATTTCAATGAACATATGTTACATGAGATAGAATCGACACAAAAATAACAAAACAGCTAATGTGAAAGGAAGATTATGACAGCTAAAAGGTGAAATGCTCAGCTGACTGCTAATAAAGCTTAGTGTTATTATTTGACATACTATACCTAACAGAATATTTTAATGAAGCTTTTTTTGTGAAAAAAATTGAACTTGTTGGTTCATTTTTTATGTCAGGGTAGACTCCAACATCAAAAGAAATGTATTAACGGTTTGTAAGATGTATTATGTAAATGTATTAATGATTCATAAAGAACAAGGAGATATAAATTATTAAAGAGTAGATTAAAATGCAAAAAATATCTTTAGACAGGAAAGAAAAAGCACATACTAAAAAATAAACTTAAAACAGTATGTGTGAAATGGTATGTGACTAATGCAGAGCTATCACATATATGTGAAATGGTACGTGACTGGGGACACAGGAGTCTAGTGCAGAGCTATCACACGTGTGTGAAATGGTACGTGACTGGGGACACAGGAGCCTAGTGCAGAGCTATCACACGCGGTTTTGTCTTTCTGTTTGTATTAGAAGCTGCTGACTTGAGAAAAACAGATTATTCTGGAAGCAAGTACAGGAGAAAATAAGCTACAGCCACATGGCAAGGAGTGAGCAGGTCCAAACAGTTACCTGGGAAGAACCAGTGAAAACACTGAATGTGAGTTCAGGAAAACAGCACAGGAGTCAGGGCAGCAAATCCACATCTGCCCCGGGTGAGCATTCCCGACCCGTTCACTTCCTTCGGCTGGCACGTCTTCATTAGTGACACTCTCCTACCTCTTTCAAAGGCCCTTTGCCAGTTTAGTCCTGGCTAGAAGGCTTTTCTCTCCACTCCATTTTCACAAAATTCTTTATGATCTACAGAGTTCAAACTCGTGTCAATTTTAAAGCTGCTTAGAGGAAAACATAATGAAGGATCTCTTATATATGGATGCCCATGGTGAAATCTTAGTTGGTTGAACAGTTTTAAAATTACATTGTGTGTGCATGTGTGTGTGTGTGGGGGGGGGGCTACGCATGTGCCACTGCACACATGTGGAGGGAAGGGGACAACCTGCATGTGTTGGTTGTGTCCTTCCACTATGTGAGTCCCACGTATCTTGGGTTTTCAGCCTAGTTGTCTACCTGATGAACTACTGCACCAGCACTCTGGGTTGGATCTTAACTGATTAAGGAGTCCATGCCCATACTGCTTCATTAAGAGAGATGGATCCATTTCTAGACATTATGGAGACAATCCACATATACAGTGAAATGTTCTCATAAACTGAAGTCGGCAAGTGAAAGATGGAAGACGGGGAAACTGATGCATCTGACGTCTGGACCTGCTGCCAGGGGATGAGAAAAAGGAACCGAAAGCCTGAAAGATGACTCAGCAGGGATGAGAGCTCAGGCGACTTACAACTCAAACCCTTTGTCACGTCTCAGCAAACTTAGACCTCCTCTCTACTATTATTACCTACCTTCAGAGAGAATGGCTGTGCTACAAGAGGAAGCCAGCCAATACCTTCAGTATAGTTAAGGGAGTAGTTAGTTCCCCGGATTAATAGAGGGAGGTAAATTGTCATTAGTTACCACTCTTCTTCCTTAAATATAAACTAAACAATGCTGACATACTGATCAACAGTCATTTTACATAGAAAGAGAAGGTAATTAAGGTCAGCAGGAGAAGGAGCCTGGGCACTAGAAATCACATGGCTTATTAAGCAAGAACAGGAGGCAGAGAAAGTAGATGAGAATAAAGTTAGCGTGGGTCTCAAAATGATTGCAATAACAGTTCCCCAGGCTGTGGAGAACGTGTGTCTACCTAATCTAAATTACACAGATAAAGAATCTTGGAAATCTTGTATTTTTAGATCATGAATATATAAGGTTAAACAAGCAGCTATAAGATGTAAGTAAAGTTTAAAAATTAGCTTTTAAAATCTTTTATTGCGTTGGACATGATAGCCATGCCTGTAATCCCTGCACGTAGGAGGCTGAGAAAGAAAGACTGCCCATTTGAGGTCAGCCGGGGCTACACGTAAGGCTGCACGAAGAATTTAAAGAACCAGACAACAGATAAAACATTGTATTGTGATACATATTAAACTGAAAGGGGATAACTTAAGACTGACTTCATGAAAATGCAAATATTTAACAACCTATGAAGCTGTAAGGTGCTTAACTGAGTCATTTACTTGGTTTATGCCTACCTACTGAGCACCAATGGACCCAAGCTCTACTCCTACCCTACGCTGAAGACAGAATCCTCAGTTACAGGATAGGACAAATCTCAAACACTTCTTGTAAGATACTAATTAGCAGCTTACATATAATCATTTAAAAACAGCAAGGGCCAGACATGACATACATTACACGAATAAAAGACAGTCAAGGGAACTGCCGTCAGTTTTCCTGCTGTTTAATCGGTCAGTGTGCATGAGGCTCAGCTATGACGTCAGAGGCACAGCCGGCTCTTGACATTCTCTTAGCTCTCCTGGATGGCAAACACCACACACAGTAAGTGCTTCTGTCATGTCTACTAACCTGGCTGTGCCATCAGATGACGAAGTGACGAGAAAGCGATCATCTTTCGACCAGTCCAGATCATAAATGATATTGAGATGGCCACACAGTTCTCTCATGAAACGTCCAGAAGGAATTTCATAGACTAATAAAAATATTTAGAAGTTAAATGTCTAGGAGATCTTTAATTCAACAAAATATAAATACACAATTTAAGATAATTTAGAAAAAGTTAAGCACTATCTGTAAAATTAAAGTCAAAAATATTTGTAATATTAACACAATTTCAAAATAGACTCAAGAACTGTTTTCATATGATCCCAAGAGTTTATATAAAATTTTATATATGCTAAATTTTGACAATTGCTTTAATCCCAAGACTTTACAAGAAATTTTATGTAAGTTAAATTTTGACAATATTCTTTAATATGCTATCAATTACTCATATTGCTAAACCCCCAAAGAACTTTTGATAATCAATGTATTAGTAAAAGTAAATAAATTTTTGGATGTAATGAGAAATGTAAACTATTGCATTGTCAGAAAGAAATTCTAATAGTAAAATAATAGAGAGAATACTGGAATTAGCAGCGAATGAGGTGAACAGACAAAGCAAGGCATTTATTATTAGGGCTGATACTCAAGAAATCGAAACTGAGCGCTTAATACAGAATAGTGTCCAAGCCTCTACTGCCACCTAGTGGTGAAATCAACCACTCTTCAGACTACTAACCAGTTCAGAACCAAGGGAGCAAGATCAGGACTTTGGGAAGTCTGTAAAAGGAAGAGGACTGGCAGGAGTTCTCAAAAGGTGTTACAGAACTCAGCATTAACCCTGCAAGGCTTGGAGGTGCTGGAGGAGCACTTATCTGAGAAAACGGTTGAGCCTCAGTAAGAACACTGAGTTCTGTGTTGTCACATCTATCTAGTTCCTCTTTCCTTTACACTAAAGCAACCTTAGAAACAATGAACATCAGAAGCCTAGAAGCCACTCAGTGATGCAGAAGAGCTCTGAAGCGCCCTAAAGCTCCAATTCCAAAGCCTTCTTTCTATTTGATGACCTGTCATATCCAAAATAGGATCCAAGGCTTATTTAACATGGCTTTGTACAGGCTTCCTATAAACATCTGACTCTAGTGTGCACGTTGAAACCATCCGTGGCCCCATGAGTGCCATGGTTGTTTACGAGGGCTACCAGCTGGGGATAAGCAGCAGCTCACTAAAGAACACAAAATCTCAAACCAAGCAGAAGTTGGAATGGGATGGCTCTGGACAACTATGGACAGCTTCACAATACTGCTGAGAGTCTAGGTTCCCCACACATGGATGTAAAGGCTATGCGCATAACCCAGAAAAACCTGGGAGGCTTTATATTATGTGGGTGACCTGAAGCAGCTCAGCGCAAACAGGAAGTAAGGCTCAGGGACTTTTCAATTGTGTACTGAAGCACTGGAAGAATATCCCAGAATAGTGCTCCCTGGCGAAGAGCAGCTCAGACCCATGCCAAGTATCAATGCCAACTAGCTGACTGGGTGCAGTCTGCAAAGGGTTGATGACACAGCAGAGAATAAACTATTTGCAGAATTCATCTAGGAGACTCCCTCACTGCACAGCCAGAGGCAATAACAAATCTTAGGTGGCTGATGGGAGATTAACGGAAACAGAGCTATACTGCACTACATTACTCAAATACCCAGTTTGCAACATAAAGTTATGACACAGCCAAAGGCAAACACACAGGAAAGTATAGCTACACACAGCAAGAAAACACAGTTAGCAGACACTGTCCGCACAAAAACTGAGGAAGCCCAGATCTGATCTTTCTTAGCAAGATCTTTAAACCTATCACTATCAAGTATAGTCAAAGACTTAAAGAAAACCTAAAGGATTAAAGATAAGAATGACTCCTCACCAAAAAAGAAAGCATCAGTGAATAAACAGAAATGCCAAGCAGGAAAGCAATAGAAGCGTTAGAGCTGGAAAGCTAGGTCACTGAAATAAAAAATGAGAAGAACGGCTCAACACCAGACGTGAGCTGACAGAGGAGTCACTAACTGGATGACGGGTCAACTGAGCCTGTCCAGTTTAAGGACAGAAAGAGGATGAAGAAGAGTGAGTACGTGTCGGAGATGCAATGGCTAACACTAAGTCTACAAAGACAGGGATGGTGCAGTCCTCGGAGAAGAAAGAGAAAGGGAGGAACAATGAATGAATACTTCCAAACTTTATGAAAGACATTAATCTGCATTGAGTAAGCTGTGTGAATTCTCAATCAGACATACTATAATCAAACAGTGCAAAGCCAGAGACAGTGATGCTTATTTTTTTGAGATTTAAATAATAAATAGATAAATACATAATTATTTAAGCACAGAATAACATTTAACAGAAAAATCTACAGCATACAAATCATGAGTAATCCTTTCATTATGCAAAAGAGAATAATGACTATTAATATGTTGGAACATGTATCTCATGAATACCATGAACTGTGTGAAGCTAGGTTAAGTCCAATGTGGCCTACTAATCAGGACAGATGCCCATGAAGAGCTGGCTTCTTCTAGTCAAGGAGAGTTAACGTCATTACTGAGATAAAACAAATTACTAATCCAGAATAGCATAGTCCTGCTTTTAAAATCTCCCAAAGCTACAGAAAAACCGTCATGGCCTTTCTGCTGACTTCCTATCACAACGGGAGCTTTCTTTGAGGTACTGCAGGGTGACCTATTCCAATTCCAGCACACGACAAATAGCTGCATTTTTGTGATTCAGATCATTACAACTATCAACCAAAATCACAATGGACTGAAAGTTTCCCATGAGATTTATTATTCCTTCTTGTACTAAATGTGTATATTTAAAATAGGTAATGTTTACAAAAATCCACCTGTGTGTTAAAAAATAACATCTTTCATTCGATCAGTCTCATCCTGAATAGATATTATACAATAACTGTCCCTTTATTTGAAGAAATCTCATTGATTTATTAGGGATTTCTTAAATTAAGATTTTCAGTTGATCTAAAGAGCCAGTATTGACCACACACAATACAATCAGGTTAAATAGGTAGCATTATTCTCACGTATGATCGGATATCCATCTCGGCTGGCACAGGCTGTTGCCAATATCCTTCCATTGTGGGAGAAATCAAGACAGAAACACCCTCGTTCTCCAGCATTTAGTGAGAAGAGGTGCTTGTTTGGGATACGACAAGCCTAAAAAGAATATATTGAAACTATATAAATTAGAAAATATTAAAATAAAATGACCTGATAATTTCCATTACCATACTTTCCCCCTAAAGTTCTTTTACTAAAACATATAGGAAAAGAAACACGTGTACATAAAATAATGAAAAACTGTAGAATATAAATTTTTGAGTACAGAATTGGTTCTCCATAAAATTAATTTATGTCTAACTAGCACTTAATTAATCTAAAACACAAAGAAAAATAAGTATCTAATGCACCACCACTATCATTGCTAAATTACTGCTTTTATATAGACACAGAAAGAATGTTTTTCCCCTTAGTCCATGACAGCAGTCGCTTTTCCTAAGGTCAGAAACATCTGAAAACTACAAAAGCCACAGATGTCCTGGTTTAATTTCAGGATTTATGGTGGCCATTCTTGGTCTGCCTCTCCTAGAATACCCCTCCACTGTTGCTGTCTCTGACTTACCTGTGGTTCTGCTTTCTGAACCTTCAGTTGTTCGTGGTCACTGTGCTCTGAAAATATTATGTGGGGAACTCCAGAAACAAGTGATTTATAAGTTTAAATGTGTCCCATTCAAAACAGTGTGTTGGAATTCTGCCATCCCACACCCTACCCTGGATATGAATTATCTCTTGGCTCATTATAGCAGAGTTATGTATTTTACTGGCCATTAGGACTTAGCGGTTGACTAGCTGTCAGACTGACTATCATGATATTGCGGGGCTTGTGTTCAAGTGATCATTATGTTCACTAATAATGGCACCAGGCATAAAAAGCAGTGCTGCCGGCCAATTCCAATACACCAAGCTGTAAAGCGCTTCCTTTGAGTGTAAAGATGAGAAGGCCTAGCTCCCGAGTTACTCAGGAGGACGAAGTCAGTCCACACTGGGTCCTTCCTGTCTATCATGAACGCTGTACCTCACTACAAATGTCCTTAGATAGACCCATCACAACAGCCCCATGAACAGTTATTATCGGCTGACAGTAAATCTTAACTACACATAGCTAGTAAAGATCATTCAGACGGTCAAGCCAAGCCCAGTGGCTGAAGGAAGTTTGAGCCAAGTACACCTTTCCTTCCTCCAGCTGCTTTTCTCAACTTTTTTGTCACAGCAGTGGGAAAATTAACAAATGCAAGCATCTTTAAGCAGCTCACCTGACCAGGCAGGCGTTTCCACTTCACCACTTCCTTTGAATCCTCTAGTCCAGGTTCTGTGTCTACTGAACTTATCTCACGGTGCTGCTCACAATACACTGGTGTACCTTTTTCCTCCTGAAGAGCCATCATAGAGCGGTAAGATGGCTTTATCTAAACATGTATGGAAAATGAGAAAATGGGCATCATGTTCACATGTTAAACGTGCACAAACACACACAAGCTATGGTGCCCTTGTGGAGGTCAAGCTGTAGGAGTCGGTTCACTCCTTCCTCCATGGAGGATCCTGTGGAGGTCATGAAGATTATCAAGAAGTTGTTTCTTATTCTTAACATATATTGCTTTTAAAGTACTGAGACAGAGCCCAGTGTGGTGGCGCGTACCTTTAATCCCAGCATTTGGGAGGCAGAGGCAGGTGGATCTCTGTGAGTTTGAGGTCACTCTGGTCTACAAAGTGAGTTCTAGGACAGCCAGAGCTACACAGTGAAACCCTGTCTTGAATAAAAACAAACAAACAAGACTTCATAAAATTAAAATACTGAGACAAATGGTATGGAACCCTTTTTGAAACACAAGCCAGAAAAAAATGTTTTCAGTTGTATATTACTCTAAGTGAAATAAAAGCTATTTGAACTATTCTCCTATAATCACAAAGCTTTGAAAGTTTGTATAAAAATTAGTACAGTCCAATAGTAAAAATGGCTTTACTTCATTATTCTTATTACAGTATTTGTTTTAGTCCTTCAGACAGGGTCTCATGTAGCTCAGGCTATGTCAAACATGCTATGTATTTGAAGTGGGCTTTGCATTCCATATTCCACTCCCTATGTGCTGGGATTACAAGCTTGTACTGCATTCAGATGCATAAAACATCTTTTTATAGCCCTGTCCCCTTGTGTCTGCTTCTTCATAAACACCCACCTAATGCCATGCTTCTGATATAACATGATATTGCTGGCTTAAAAACAATCACAAAACTGATATCATAAAAAAAACTGAAATTAAAAAAAAAATCTACCCTCTGATGGATTTTATTTAGACCAATGCAAGTCAATTCTGTGCTCAGAGCATATAAAATCAGCTACAGAACATACAACTCACCTGAAAGATTATTTGCTGGTTATTTAAATGTCTCTAGTGTAAAATATGTAAATGAAGATCTGCAAGTAGAGGCCGTGTATGTTTTGGCTCACTACTAGTTAATGTAAATAAGATGTCCTGGAACACACTAAGGTGTTCTTTATTGTCTACGTGTCGCTACAGCTACTATCACTACAAGGTTGAGCAGTTGTGACGCCTGGCTGCAAAGCCTACAACATTTTATTTACTACCCTTTAGAAGAAAATGTTTCCCAGTACCAACTTTTCATCCATTTATTTTTAACTACAATATACAAAATTATGCCAAAACAGTTTTAACAGTGAAGTCTACTTCTTAAAACTTAAAAGTTCATCTAAGCTTCATTCAATTGTTATAGACTTAATGCATAGTCTTTGCAGGCATCTTTCTGTTACAAAAATCTGTTAAAATAATTCTGAGAGCTTAGATTTTTAAATATGGAAAATACCTTAGGTCAACCTTAATTTTAATAATAGAAGAGATACACTTATATATACTATTAACTTACACAGTCTGGAACTTTCAGTCCCCGTACGGTTACGTACAATGTTGATGGATAACGATTTCTTGGACACTTGGACCACCATTCAAAAACTTCAACAACATTTGACTGGGATCGAGGCTTAGAAGGTGGGTAGTAGAGCTGAAGACGAAGTTTTGAATTGATGTTTGCGTTTCCATTGGCTCCCAGGAGCTTAAAAGAAGAATTTGTGTAAAATGTTATCTTTCCTGAGAACACACACATCCAATAAAGCAATCACAAAGTCAGAGTCAGAAGCTCAGTTTTAAAAGACTAAAGCAGACTGGAATTCTTTAGATTTATAAAGAAAAAGATCAAGCTAGCAGGAGGCACTTTCAGGTCACTTTGAAAAATGGCTTTGAAGACATTTCCTAATAGTGTTGTTTTCAGGTAGATGTACTACAGTTGTACTAAAGCATTTACATCAATAAAGCAGAAGTCACTTTACAGAAAAAGACATCAGTAAACACGTGACTGAAACGACTGTGATCACATTACTCAACACAAACGCTTTCTGCTTCCTGTAAGTATTTTTTCCTCTAGCAGTGTTGAAGATGAAGCCTACTGAGGCCTTGCGTGTGCCTCGCAAGCGCTCTACTACTAAGATATGCCCTACCCATCCTTTCCCTTTCCATTTTGAAAATAAACTAGCCAGGCTGGTCATGAAATCTGGAACTCAAGCAGGTTTTGAGCTTGTGAACCCCCTGCCTCGGCCTCCCTAGTGTCTAGAAATACAGAACTACATCAATACTTTCAGTGAATAAAATGGTAAACACAAAATTATTTTAAGATATGTTAATTTAAACCATTCACTTTATTTTTCAGTATTTTAGTCCACCTTCTTTGAAAGGGCTATTTAGAAAGCCAATTAAACAAAACAAGATAAGCAGATAAATGGAAAGCCTTAGGAAAAACCTTAAAATCTCAGCAGTTTAAATTAAGCTTTCTTTTCCTACACAATGACTAACTAGGAAATGTCCTGGTTAGCATGGTGTTTGTTGTGAATTTGTGACTTGGAGTAGAAAGTTGGTGTTTCAGTGGCAGTTGACGGAGTCTGCAGGTGACTAGAACCAAAAGTCCAGGCACTGAGTGTGGGGCACTTAGTAACTGCTACTGGCCAATGCAACTTCAACGAAAGGAAAAAGAGCCAAGGAAGACTCGGTGTAGAACTGCCCCAAGGACCTATGATGATGGGGACACCCTACACTTGTGCTGTCACATGAGACTGTGAAGTCCTTCAGTGTGACTGGTGCAACTATGGAAGTGAATTTTTAATCATATTTCATCTCAATTAATATGAGACAAACCTGCTACGTGTTACTTATGGTTATAAACTCTTGAGCCTGGGCAGGCAATCTGAAGAAAACTAAGAGACAGGAGGAGAGGTAAGAGATTTGGCAGGATGTTCTAAGCTGAAATGTCCAGTGAGTAATTGTATTCACAAACACGAAGAACAAAAGTGGGTTTAAGAAGAGTGAATTACAGAAGAAACTGGATTGGATTACAGTAAAGAGGCAGGGACCAAAACTGAAGGAACAGGATAAACAAGCACCCAAGGAGGTTGCCAAGAAAGCAGATGCAGCAGGGATTTCAAGGGAATAATGCATTAAGTGCATATACATTTGACAAAATAACAAATGAAGAGTGTTATCTATCAGTTGGCAGACAGAAAACATCAGTGTTGGGTTGGAGAAGTTTTAGCGGCAGAGACACAATCTGGACTGTGGCATGTTCACGATGCATCAACAAGGAAGCACATAGGGCAAAGCACAGTGTATTTCCCTACAGCTTTGGGAAAGGATGGAGAGGCCATGAGGATACAAGCGTAGGGACTGATGCTGTGCCGAGGGGAAAGAACAGTTTCAAGCTGAGTGATAACATCCAGACTTTAGGTATTAGTTCTCCACACTCTGCAGAGGCCTTTGATTATCTCCCAAAGCAGTCAGTGACTTTAAGGAGTTCCCCAGCTCCCAAATCACACTTTTAAAAATTCTTTTACTATTCTCTAGACAGTATAGTTTATACTAGCACGTTGCTTAGCCAAGTAAACAGCTCATGCTAAGAACTCCATAATGAGCATGTCATTATGATTATGAATTGTATAATGTAGAGCTCTAATACAAAGGCTTCATTTTTATATGACTCAAAACAGTCACAAAAACATTCTAGAAGAATTGAAAGTACTCAAGACCAAAAGTAAAACTGATAATTAACATACAGTTTAATGGACCATTACAAAAGTTGAATGTTCCTGAATTCAACAGCACAAATAGTGAGGTATTTACATTCTAACCTGTTTCATGCCATTTTCTCAACGTTTAAGTTTATCTCAATCACTTTCCACTCTTTTTAGTAAATCATTCAGTAGATATTTACCCCTTTTGTATGCCTATATGTGCTGGGAGGTAGTGAGCTTGAGAAAATCCAAGGGAATTATGTAATAAAATTAACACAAACATATATATATATATATATATAAAATAACATATGCAGCATATACAAAATAAAAACTAAAACTGCTCAAAGAATTAATCCAACAGAAAATACTGGTAACTTTGTGAAGCTTACAGTACAAGGAAGGAAAAGACACACAGTCTTACAAATGGGAAACACAAAGACTCCATTACCCTTTATGGGGTCAGGAATAGACTTAAGAATTCATTTCTTCTAACAATGGTTCAATATGGATGAATTAAAATCCATGATATTTAAAAGCAAAAAATAAAATGTTGTGACATCTATTGTGTTCTAATTGTAGTTTATGGCTCATATACATAAACTGAACACAAGATGGCAGGAATGTATGCGTCTCTGAGTATAATATCCTCAGGGTCAAGAAATATAAATGGTACACACTGGATAATCAATAAGTACTTCAGATTCTTTTTGGTTTTTTGAGACAGTTCTCTCTGTAGCCCTGGCTGTCCTGGAAATCACTCTGTAGACCACACTGGCCTCAAACTCACAGAGATCCGCCTGCCTTTGCCACCCGATTAAAGGTGTGTGCCACCATGTTCCACTTTTTTAAAAAAAGTTTTATTTTATGAACATTGGTGTTTGATCTGCATGCATGTCTGTGTGAGAGTGTTGGATCCTCTGGAACAGAAGTTACAAGCAGTTGTGAGCTGTCACGGGGTGTTGGGAATTGAACCCAGATCCTCTGAAAAAACAGCCAGTACTTTTAACCACTGAGCCATCTCTCCAACCCTATTTCAGACTCTTAATAGGCCTTACTAAGACTTGAGTTAACAACTCTTTAAGACCAAAATGACTTACTGAAAAACAACCAATCAAATTTGGAAGAGATTATTTTAAATGTATTTAAAAACATATGAAAACATACCTTAAGAAATGCCCAGGCAATTTTCCGAAAGCCACATTCTTGGTTTTTAACTTCAGTGTTATTTTTAATTTCATCCATGCTTAAAAAGTCAAGAATCTGTAAATATATTTTAAAAATTATTTTACAGAATACTAGATTGTCTACATTTAATATTCTCTATTGACACAATATCATCTAGATATTTAAAACGTCTACCTTATAAGGAATAAAAAAATATTTCTCATTTACTTACTTTCAAGTTAACTTACTCAACTACTGAGGGTTCATTTGTGATATTAATAAATCCTTTTATTAGGATTTATTTCAAAGCATTAACTACCTCAGATATAATAACTGTACCAGTTAACCCAGTTTTGATTCCTACATATTGTATAAAATACTGAAATGTCACATTTTTAACTCATGATTGTGTCTTTTTAAAATTACCTCAAATATATTCTAGACACAAATAAACATAGCATAAAATTCTTAAGCTTTGATCATTTCCTAGGTATCAGAAGATGTGGGTGTCTTCTTTTTTAATTTAATGTTTATTTTAAAAATTTGGGATCCTATTTCTGAATCCTTATTTAGCTAGGTTCCTGAAGTTAGGAATTTCTCTTTGGATCTGCTATTATTACGCCTCTCAAGGTTTCTTCCCTATCTCCATTCTGCCTGGATATTAAAGATCAAGGACATGTAGGCAATCTGCCATAGGCAGTATTCCAGGTACTTACTTGTTTCAGGATATCACTTTGAACTTAATAAATCTAATTTTTTAAAAAAAGCTCAGCTGGGATAATAGATCTTTCTAGAAGACTGTTTGGGGATCCCCTTGTCTCTCTGTCCTCCATTGCTGTGACTAGAGATACATACCACCGTGCTTCACTTTTGAGTGGATCCTGGGAGCTGAACTGAGGTATTCATGCTTGTACAGCAGCATTTTACACACTGACCCATCCCCTCACCCCCAACATTTGTTTTATGCAAATGTAATGTTTTTTGTGCATTCTTAAGTACATGTATGTGTGGAACTACAAATGCAATACATGCTATTTTGTAAACAATTTTCACACAGAATGAAATGGATATCTATTTTTATGTCAATATATAAACATGAATGTCATTTTGGCTACCTAACTGATCTGTATATATTTTAGTCTCTTAAAATAATTATAAAAAACACAGCAATAAATAGCAAATGGTAAGATTTTATGAAAGTTTCTTGAGATACACTGTATCCTTTTAAAATGCATAGCTTTATATAAATTGCACATAACTTAGTCACAGAGGCATCAAAAACAACTCTGTAAAATGAATCATTAGCTCCGGTCACTCCAAGCTTCTTGCTGTTCCCATCTTAAAATTCTCCAGCTTAATTATATTGAAGGAGAAGCTCTCTCTACTTCCCTTTCTTTATGGGAAGAGAACACAAGCTAGAAAAAAGTAATGTGATACTTTTGTGTGATCATGAGAAACAAATTACCTATACAGACAGCTGGAAAAATTGTAGGAAAGTCGCTGTACTTTCCTGATATCCTTCTCAGTTAAGAACAAAATTAGAACAAGTCAGCTCGAAGTCTGCCTATTCCACAGAGCTTTCTGATTGCTCAGCCCTTCCACTTCATATCTAAGAAGTTCTTTGCATTTCTATTAAAGTGTTACATTGTGTTTGCTAACTGATCTGTATATGCTTGTCCTCTTTTCCAGGTTATATGCTTATAATTAGGTAGCCTGATATAGTTAATGACTTTGCTGTTGTAAGATGGATTCACAATGGAGAATTACAGTCCAGATGGACACATTTGTGACTTTAGTTCATAATCATTGGGCTGATGTAAAGATGAATAGACCAAATGACTTAACTCCTAGCACTGGGAAGAGGTTAGCAAAGATGCCATTTCTATTTCTATTTCTAAACAGACTTCTCACTGGCACTTACACGGCAGACTGCAGCAATAAATTCCAGGTATTAAATTCTTACGTTATCACATTGTAAAACTTATTAAAATCAATAACTTACATTTGTATGATTAAATATTTACTGAAATTTAATTTTCTTTCTTTAATTTATACCTCAAAGAATAGGATGACTTTTGGACAATCATCAAAATCTCGAAGCAAATAGGGAAAATTTTCATTAAATATAATTTGTTCTTCCCACTCTGGAAGTCTTGATTTTAACTTTTTAAAGTCATATGGTTGAGTCATGATAGGAAGAATATAGTCCACATTGTCTTTTTCGTAATAAGATGAAACAGGACGTTCACTGTTCAAAGACAAAGTTTCCATTACTACAAATCAGCACATTTTTTTAGAGGAATACAAAAAAATACATCCCCCATAAAAGAAGCAGAAATAATAGCTATAATGTCACAAAAGAAAAAATAATGTTCTTTAACATCTAAAAATTATAATTTTTATTAAAAAACCAAAAGTAATGGTGTCTTACTATGAACTTGCATTACATTTTATTTCTTTGGGTTACATAATTTATTATAAACATAGAAAATAAAAAGTATGAATAACCTTTAATGTACAGAGCTAAAATATAGCAACTACTTCAGAAGTTTAAAGGAGTTCATGATTAAATTCATAATAAATGCAAATAAAACTATAAAAAGAACTCTTTTGCACTGTCCTATCTTCTTTGTGTATATTAACACAACTAATTAAGTGGATATGTTCTTTTCTGTAATAATTTTAATGCTTTCCTCCCAATATCCTTTCAAGTAAATACTTATTTTGAATTAGTAAATCCAGTATAATGATTTATTACTGTTTTCTAAACCTAGACTTTCAAACATGTATTCTCTCTAGAAATAACCTTAGGGAAAAATGTACTCAAGACACATTTGGAGCTCCTCAGCTCCACATAACACATTAATTTCAAAGGAAAAGTGGGAGGCTCAAGATTAGAACACTTACAATATTTACAATGCAAATGTATGACCTAATTAGTAACCTTGAGAGACTGTCCACTCAAGATAGATGTGTTTCCCCCATTTCTTCTGTAAAGCCTACTGATCAAGATGAGGAACACCTACAACTATAAGCCTGTTCTCTAACACCAACCCACAGCTCTATGCCTATTAATGTTCAACCATAAAAGGGCAGCAAAGAGGATTTCTACTGCAGACAGTTTCAACTTAAAGGTGGTATAATTTTTAAAAAATTACCTATCATCTTTCTTGACATACTGACCGGTATGTTCATCAACCACATGAATTTTTACCATTGGGTGAGAAATCATGAAATCTGATTTAAGCCGATCAGTTCGGTGAATGTAAACTCCCATGACAAGATCATCATCAAGCAAACATTTAGGATAAATTGGGCTGTCTCGGCTTGTTATTTCATGAACACCATCACCGTTCATCTCTTCATTATCAACTGAAACTAAAGCAGGGAAGAAAAATCAATATTATAATTCTTCTCACAGTGATGTTTACATAGTATTAATCTTACTTTCAACAGTAAAATTAAGTCAGAAACTATAGACTCATCATACAGACCCACAGTTATTAAAAAGTGAACACCTGACTCCACATGAACTAAGATACACCAAGCAGTGTATCTTGACTTATTTTAAATTGTATCCCTCAGTTTTCAGAACAAAGTTTCGAGAGTCAAGCCACCCACAAAGGCATCTAATTTTCATTTAACTTGGGTAACAAACCTGCTTTGGTCTTCTTCTTGGTCTTTTTGGGTTTGGGCTTTTTCTTCTCTGGCACACTGTTATCTGCATTCTGTTCTGTTGAACATTTTTCCTCATCACGGTGAGATCCTGGCGTAACAGTTTCAAGGGGACATTCTTTCTTTTCTTCACCTTCAACTGCATTATCACAGACGTCTGATGTACTGCAAGTATAACCCAAGAAGGAGCCATTAAAATGTATTATTTTATAATTATTACTCATGGTATAACAGAGTGAATGGAAAATAGAAGCAAGAATGATGTATCATTTTCCTTTTAAAACTATCACTATTTGATAATTTGATATTTTCTTATATAATGAAATGGCTGTCAAACCAGGAATCACAGATAATACTTTATACCTGATGAAGGGCTACAAATCTTGGGAGCCAACTTAAACAAAACTATAAACTCCACAGAATACTCTGAGCACTAAGCAGGCTCAGGTATGAGGACCACAATTCAGAGGCAAATTGTGATGCTGTCTAAAAACAAGTGAGCAAAGGGAAAAGAAAACACTATTTTATGATTATGGACCTGTATTATACAGAATTTCAAAGCATCCTCACCCTGGCGCAGACTGAAGGATTAATGAATACATTTCTAAATAACTCAAAAGGCAAAAGAAAATTTCAAAGTTTGTTCTTAGGAAACTTCAGTCTTACAACTTTTGATTTCCAGTAAAAGCTCATTGCTTCTGTTTTCTAGAGGCTAGTATATGACTTTATTTTTCAGAAGTCTTGATTAAAATAAAATTTGCACCCCATGCAAACATCAAGAGGTAGCAGCCAGGAACAGAAACTGGCCTATTAGAGTTTGTTCATAATTTATGAAGTAAAAAATATGCCTTTAAATAATGAAAAATTAAGTTCCAGCACACTCAGTTATCTTTTGAAAAAGAGCACTGGGAAATAAAAAGATCAGACAAAACTTCCTAGTAGTTATTCCCGAAAGCTATGCTATTTTATCAGTCACAAAATACTCCTATTACAGGACAGCTACATTAGTATGCCGCCACCATGTACGGCACAGTTTGCATTTAAACTTCATCAACTGGCTCTCTTTTCTAGTGAGACTGTCTTTCCATTTCCACACTGATGTGGTAATGACTTACAGTACACTATGGACAGCAGCCTGTACAATGTTCCGGCTGATCTTTGCTTCTTCATGGTCAATTCTTTCGAGACTCCCTTTCTCTAGGAGTAGCTGCTGGGCCTCATTACCCAGTTCCAATAGGATATGGGAAAATGGATGCTATTTTTTAAAGGTTCGCTTCTGTCTTGCTATTACTCTGTCGGAACCTTGGTCTGGGGAAGAAGCAGCCGCCTGGGTGAGTTCACAATGCATTGATCCACGTGGCAAAGAACTTGTATTTCTGAAAGCCAGCCAGGACCTGAGACCTACCTATAGCCTCACAGTTATGCACAGAACTAGTTCTTCTGAGGCCTACTAAGAAGAGCTGGGCATCGCTTGTTACATCTTTCCCTGTCAAGGCATCAGCCTGGCTAGCATCCCAACTGAAGCTTATGAGAGCCCATGAAAGCCAGAGGTGCCCAGTAAGTCACTCTCGAGTCTTCTGAACACAGCAGCTGGGAGACAACAAATGCCCCAAAATGCCTGCTGTAGTAAGGTGCTATGTTCTGGGGGTAATTTGTGCCAACAGATAGCTAATTCTTACACTAACATATCCTTGAAGCACTGGTCATCGAGATCATGGCATTTCTTTTTAGCTGAGAGCTTAAGGGCAAATTACCTAGACTGCCAAAGGCTAGTCACATAAAGACTGATACATAACCAGCCAGATGTAAGCTATTTATGTAAATGAGGATTGCAGGGGAAAATGGATTATGCCACTTGGAAGATGTTTCTAAATCTCACTGCTTCTGATAGAGAGAACTTATAAATGTGAATAGTCTCAGAAACACTTACCATATATATAGGAATATATGTATAAGCATCACACATAAAATTAGACTAAAATATTATATAAATATAAAATATTATATAAATATAAATTGCCAATATTTATTACTTTTGATAATTGTTCTACAATGAACAAATCTTGTTTGGATGATAAGAAGGAAAAAAATCTATATTGCATATCCAACTCCAAAATGGAAATAAGAGAGAGAGAGAGAGAGAGAGAGAGTGTGTGTGTGTGTGTGTGTGTGTGTGTGTGTGTGTGTGTGTAGGGGCTTTCTGAGACAGGGTTATGGTGCTCCAGTAGGCCTCAAATTCACTATGCAATGCAAGCTGGCCTTGATCTCAAGATTCCCCTGCCTTAGTGCCCACGTGCTGGGATTACATGCATGAACCACCATGCTTAGCAGGTCCGTCATTTCAAAAGAAGGTGTAAGCAGGTAAATGCGGACAGTTTGGAGGTAGATTGTTAATGCTCTGGCTCGGCCTTTTACTGGTTCTGGAGCTTACCCCACTCAGACTCTTAGAAAAATGGGATAACGCCATGACTGTCCCTCACAGGGCCATGGAAAAGATTCAGTGAGTGAATTTTTGTAAACTCCTAGCACGTGGCCAAGTACTGCCTAATGGTTCACAATTAGCACCTCGGTGGGAATGTTTCCACACAGCACTTTCTTCATTAAATGAATTTTTTTTCACTCAAAACCGGAAGATACCAGCGTGTGTTTCTATGTGGCAATGTGACTTACCTCGGTTCCGGTTTGGGTGGGCCAGGGACTTTCTTCTTTTTCTTCTTCCTCTTCTCACTGCCCAGTTTGTCGTCATGCAGTAGAGTATCTGAAGGAAAGTAAGTCAGCTGCTCTCTCAGCTTCTTCCGTATCTTCTTCTTAATCTCCTTCGCCATCTCCTCAGCTACCTGGTGCTGATAGGCTTCCATCAGATCTTCTTTCCCGGAATTCCCTTCCGGTTCAGCCTTCTCTCTTTCATCACTTGCCTCATTGTCCGCCTGTGACTTGTCTGCATCTTTCTGCTGGGCAGAATCCACCTTCTCTGGAGTTTCTTCTTCCATGTCGTGTGTGGTCTGGCTCATTTTATCTGGCTTTTCTTGCTTGCCTTCCTCTACACTACCATAGTCCGCGCAGTCGGCAGCTGCTGGTCACGTGCTCCTCAGCGCTCTAGGGTATCAGTGTTAATGTGAGTTTCTTAGATATCCTGAAGATTGCTCTTAAGATGGCAAGCTAGGAAAAGAATACATAACAAGAAATGTTCCGTTCAGCATAGTTTAAGTGCTTAGAGGTAAAAATAAAGATTGTGACCAACACTATTGAGACAATTAGTTTTTTTTTTTTGATAGAATGATACTTCTCTAGAGAATCTGATGAACACTCTCAATTTCTATTTGTAGATTTAGATTAGAAATCTCTAAAAGTGATTTCAGATTAACTGAGTTAGTTAATATTGATAAGAGTACTTAAGGACTTTACAGAAATAAATTAATTGTTGTTGCTATTTCCTTATTGGTAGAGTGATTCAAATTTTAATTTGGCTAAGATATGTTTGAGAAAACTTGTCAAACAGCTATGGAGTATAAAACATTTCAAGTTTCCCAAGGAAAAAAACACATGGGTTATTAATCTTGCTTCATAATTATACTCTCAAGCCAGGACTACACAGAAAGGTCATCCTGCATTTTTTCCAACTATATCACTGACATGCTAAATATGAACTAGCAACTCAAGTGGCAAGTCACTAAACACATACCTCTCTGTCAAATTTATTTAAGAGAATTTTTAATAGAAAACAGCAAAGGGCTAAAATTCATAAAAAATGTTACCAGTTAGAAAGTAAGTTAGAGAAATTCTCTTAAGAATTTAAAAATAAATAAGATTACGTTGATATTCAGCCATTAAAAAAAGAATTTTATAGGAAAATGGATGGAACTGAAAAATATACTGAATGAGCTAACGGGCCCAGAAAGACAAACACTATATATTCTTTCACATATGCAGACCCTAGTTTTGAATGATTAGATCTGTGGGTTTAAGCTGGAGTATCTGTAGAGGCCAGGGAGCAAGAAAGAAGCCATGGCATAGGAAGAGGCAGCAAGGATGTAATGATGTAAATACAGGAGCGAAGACAGTAAAGCATGTAGGGGGAAATCCTAGACATGAAAAGGTTTAAATACAGATGAAAGAAAGACATGGGGAGAAAAGAGCATTAACGAAAACTAAACTAAAAGTTTGTATGAAAAAGCCATGTAGAATTGTATTACTTGGGCCCTAGAGGAGAACTCCCTCTTTCCTAAACCAGAATATTTTCTAATTAAATTCTAATACTTATCCTTATACCCAGAGATGAGTATACTTCTCACCTCTTATCAATGCTCCTCTTTGCAGCAGATGGAAACCATTATAGAAATCTACCATGGTCAAAACGCTGAGAACAACTGACCACGAGGTATGCAACCTCCACTGACATCTGTATAATGCAATTCCTACATCTAAGGCTCATGAACATCAGAGGGGATGTAAGAGCCAGGGCACAAGGGCATCTGCTTTGAGATATTCTACATATGACAGGGAAGCTCAAGAAATCTCAAGAATACAATTGCCTGAACAGGATCAGCACAACGCCAATAGCAGTTGATAGACCAGTGTAGATGGAGGAAATCTCAGAAGGCACTACCCTTGATCAAGAGCTACAAGCAATCAATGGCTGCGAAGAGAGGGAGAATCAGTTTTCTTTGGGGGTGAAGCCCATGACAGGCCCAATCTCAAGGGGTCAACACTAAACTCATATACATATGAGCAACACTAAGCAGACTCAGAGTGTGTGTGTGTGTGTGTGTGTGTGTGTGTAATAATGAAAGAAGGGGTCATGAACTTGAAAGGGAATGGAGTGGAGGAGACATGGGGGGACCTGGAGGGGGACGGGAGAGATGGGACTACAGTATACACAAAAAATTAATTTTAAATAAAAAAAGAGCTTGGAAAGGAGGGACCCCATATGCTACTCACAGAAGTCACGTTTTTAAATGAAAATCCCAGTGCGAAGTACAGAGTATCTCCCTGTGAGCTGTTGACCGTCTAAGTCCCAGAAACTCCAAAATCAATGCAGACTACTGCCATTGTTTTTGGTTGTCCACCAGAACGAGATGGTCTAACGCTTCTGAAGACCCCACACACTTTGGTTACAGGACAGAGGAATCAGGCTGGAACTGAGCTGGACGCATCCTTCCTGGTGGCGAGTGCGTACAATACCGGAAGATGCTGTGCTGTACCATGAACCTGGCAGGTAAGATGTGCCATGGTACGGTAGTGTCAGGACAATTTTGGCGGTAAACAAACACTTCTGATTGGATTTGAAGTCTGTTACATGGGAGGGAATACAGCTTGGGACTCCAAATCTGGTAAAAAAATGTACAGCTAGAGGTCAAAGGCCACTGGATGAGGGGGACCCACTATTGTTGTTTTTGCTAAAGGGGCATGTCAAACTGCCTTCTACAAATTTATGTTTACACTCTTGGAGTAGCATGGCTCTCAGCCTGGGGCAGTGATGTCCTTTTTCTTTTTTTATTAAAAATTTTTTCTTTCCTTTTACATACCAACCCTTGCTCCCCCTCCCTCCCCTTCTCCTGCTCCCCTAAATCTGCCCTCATCCCACCACTATCCCCTTCTCATAGAGGGTAAGGCCTCCCTTGGGTAGTCAACACAGGCTGGCACACCAAGTTGGGGCTGGACCTAGCCCCTCCCTGCTGCATCAAGGCTAAGTAAGGCATCACACCATAGGGAATAGGCTCTAAAAAGCCAGTGCGTGTACCCAGGATAAGTCCTGGACCCATTGCCAGGGGACCCACAAACACATCAAGCCACACAACTTTCACCCACATTCAGAGGGCCTAGTTTGGTCCCATGCAGGCTTCCCATCTGTCAGTCCAGAGTCCATGAGCTCCCACTAGCTTGGGTCAGCTATCTCTGTGGTTTTTCCCATCATGATCCTTCCTCCCTCTCTTCAACTGAACTCCAGGATCTTGGCCAAGTGCTTGGCTGTGGGCCTATGCATCTACTTCTATCAGTCACTGGATGTAGGTTCTATGATGACAATTAGGGTAGATACCAATCTGAGTGCAGGGGAAGGCTAGTTCAAGCACCCTCTCCATCACTGATAGGAGTCTTGGCTGGGGAAAATCTTGTGTGTTCCTGAGGGTTTTCCCTAGCTGCAGATTTCTCCCCATAGTGATGTCATTTTTCAATGGGTGATGATACAGGTATAGACTCATACCCAGTCAAAGTGCTGTAAGTAACTGCTAAACATTCAGCCCTATCAGGAACATTTCAATAATCCTCTCCA
>CABHPP010135404.1:14161-50472 GCA_902168425.1 Peromyscus attwateri | reverse complement strand
TCCCTCCCTCCCTCCCTCCTCCCTCCCTCCTCTCTTTCTTTCTTGATAGGGTCTCACTATTTAGCCTCACCTGGCCTCAGCCTCCCAAGTACCAGGATTTAAGTCTTGTGCCACCATGCCGCATCCCCGCCCCTTTGTTTTGGTTTTATTTGGTAGTTTGTTTTTTGAAACATGAGCTATGTGGTCTGTGCTGCCTGGAACTCGGAATGTAGACCAGGCTGGCCTTGAACTTGCAGTGAGTGGGATTGCAGGAATTCACCACTATTTGCTTCCGCCTCCTTCGTTTGTTTTGCCCACTCAGGCCTCAAACACCCCAACTCCACAATTGTCCAAGAAAAGGTATTTCCTAGCTGGAAGGTCAAGGTCTAAATCAGTACCATGTACACATGCAGGTTAGCTATGACTATTAACAATTACCCAGGAGCTGGAGAGATGGCTCAGAGGTTAAGAGCACTGGCTGTTCTTCCAGAGGTCCTGAGTTCAATTCCCAGCAACCACATGGTGGTTCACAACCATCTATAATGAGATCTGGTGCCCTCTTCTGGCCCGTGCGAAAACACATGCAGACAGAATACTGTATATATAATAAATAAATAAATCTTTAAAAAAAAACAATTACCCAATATATATTTAATTACTAAAGAAGAGGGCAAATTAATGATGACGCTGTGAGAATCAAGGCCTTATGTTAGTTGCTAAATTCGGAGAACTATTTAGAAGTAACCCTAGCATTTAGGAGGTTGATGCAGGAGGATTTCCACAAGCTCAAGGTCAGCCCTGGACTGTATATTAAGACTGTCTTGGGGCTAGCAAGATGGCTGAGTGAGTAAGGGCATTTGCCACACTGTTGGTGACCTGAGTTCAATCCCTAGAACCTACATGGTGGATGGAGAGGAGCAAGTCTGCAAGTTGTCCTCTGACCTATATACACATACACAGAGGCATACTAAAGTAACCAAAAAATGTAAACAATAGTTTTTTAAAACCCATCTCAACAACAACCAAAAAAACACAAAAAACAAACAAACAAAAAACAAAACAAAACAAAACAAAAAACAGGCTGGGCAATGGTAGCGCACACCTTTAATCCCAGCACTCAGGAGGCAGAGGCAGGCGGATCTCTGCGAGTTTAAGGGCAGCCTGGTCTACAGAGTGAGTTCCAGGACAGCCAGGCTACACAGCAAAACCCTATCTCAGAAACAAAACAAAACAAACAAACAAACAAAATGAAAGAATCTAGAAGTTTTCCTGAGGAGTAAAGGGTAATTGTCACCAGGCTCACGCATTAGACCTCTCCTGGGACTATGCTGTGTGTAGAGGCAAGGCTGAGGGGACCAAACAGAAGTGATGATGGCCGAAATGCAGGTGTGATAACAGGGAAGGTGGAGTGGATGGAGTTGAGAGATCCTTAGAGTCAGAGTACTCAAAACTGGTTTTGAGGTTGGATGTGTTTGAGCAGCAAGGAAAGAGACTCTCTTCTAGCCTGTGTATCTGTTGGGATAAGAGTAACACTCCTGACCGCACACACTCTGAAATGAGCAGGTTGTCGAGGAAAGGGCCACTGTCCTTCCAACACACCACACACACACACATCCACAGAAGGGGGCGGGGAAGAATTGGGCTTGGAGTGCTTGGCATATCCACATGGTCTAGTCTAGTGGTTGTATGTATGTATGGCAGTCAATTTGGATTGAGAAACACTGGTCCCAGGGCCTTAGTGAGACATACCTTTAGTCTCCCAGCATACACGGTGAATATGGATGATACCATCACAGACGATGGGGTCCAAGACTGAGTGAAAATGCTAACGATGTCTAATGTGCTCTGAGCCGCCCCAGTGTGTTTTCTGCATCCTGATCCTCCGCATCCATGGGTGTAAGCCTTGAGCTCCTAACCTCCCCAGTCAAAAGCTTCTTGTTGCTGTGTCTTCTCCACCAAGACAGACTGACACCTCAGGCTGTGAGCCAAAATTAACCCGCCATCCCTTCATTGCTTCCTGTCAAGTATTTGGTCACAACTGCAAGAAAAATAGAAGCAATGTGGCCTGGGATTTTAAGGTACGCTCGGGTTTCTCTCTCGGCTTGGCTGTTTCGAGGCTTGTTTTAGACTCAGCACTGAAGTTCTCAGGGCCGTCACAGGACTGTGAAAGGCTTGGGAAGAGGCCCACAGTTGCTCAGCACCTGCTGCCCCACCATGGCTGGGTGAGAGCAGCTGACCCACTATGTGAGTACTTCAAGTCACAGGGAGGGCAGCAAACCAGCTCAGTCTGGGGCAAGGAGGGACGGATAGGGAGCGAGGGGGTGTGGGGTGTGGATAGGACCATTTGCTCCAGCACCTGGCACAAAAGTCGTGTATGAGCACAAGTGGCTGGGTGCTCAAGAGAACAAACCTGCCTCTAATGGGCTGAATGAGCTTTAAGGAGCCGAACAGTGACTGCCACGTGCATCACTGCTCCTTCGTTCAGCCACCATTTATCAAAACGGGACCATGATTAGGAGCTAGGGATGAGTGATTGATAGAACATGATTTCTGTTCTCAGGAGCTCCCTACGGGGAAGGGAAGGATAAGGGGAGCGTGAGAAATCTCAGTGGGAAGAGCAGGGATGCAATAAAGAGAAGTTCCAGAGGGGCCTTGATGGCAGGTCCAGAGAAAGGGGAGGAAAGTACTTCCTGTCACCTACAGTGTGACGGGGACAGGAGACATAGTTCTGTACTGCCATCTGCAGCAGTCTGGGAGGTTTTTGGTTTTGTTTTGTTTTGGTTTGGTTTTTTTTGTTTGTTTGTTTTGTTTTGTTTTCTGAGACCTCTCTTAGGTAAAGCTGTTTTTGTTTTTGTTTTTTGTTTGTTTTCATTTCAGAAAAGAATTTCAGGAGGAGTCAATACCAAGCCGAGTTCGAATTTATTAGAGAGATTCTCAGGGGCAGGATATTCAAGCATGGGTGTGGGCTTCTCAAGAGAGAATGACAAGTCTTAACCATAGCCATATGCATTATTTTGGTGACTTCTGGAGTCACATTTCGAAGGGTTACTAAGGAGCTGAAATGAGATCACAGGATGGTTCCTGATATGCCCTGGATAGGCTTACAGCTGATAACTACCATCCTAAGTCACCGGGGAAGCCTGAGGAAGTTAAGATGTTTTTATTGTCAACAACAGTTCAGTCTTATTTGTAAGATCCCCAGAAAACTTCCTGTTTGCAGCTGGGAAGAGAGGCCATACATGCTTAGGCCTTAAGCATGGCTCATTGCCATTTTAACATTTTTATTTGAAGTATCTCTGCATAAAAGGAGTATTGTCTCTATGTTGGCAGTCTTCACAGAAAATGTGAATTGTGCTGGAATTCTTGACTCTCGGATTTGAGCCAGACTCCTGGAGTGAGGAGGCTCCCTTCCCTTCCCATGTCCCATGAGTCTTTCTAGCCTGTCTCATTCTTGGGACAGGAAGGGAAGAAGAAAGCGAAAGAGAGAATGAGGGGCAGACAGGCCTCTGGGTGAAGCCAGGTTTGGGGGCTGGGCTCACACTGTCGTGGTCTTGGTGGCATCACTGTGGAGGCCTGGGGATGGCTCTGTTGCTGGGGGGTCCATCTAGTGAAGTGAGCTTTTACCCTGCTTTGAACCTGTTCACATATCGTCATGCCTGTATTAGAACTCTCAGGGTCAGGGGCTTAGAGTAGATGTGGAGGCCAGGGGTATCTGGTCACAGATCAGGGTAATGACCATAAGCAGAAGCGTGGACACTGGCAGTGGTGACTCAGGAGAGGCGAGAAGCAGCTCAGGAAAGCCTCCTGTCGGCCAGGAAGATGAGTGTGGGAAGGCAACCGTGTTCCAGGCAGAGGCCAGAACTGCAGCATAGGTACCCAGGAGACCACCGAGCAGGGGGAGGTGGACAGTGCAAATGGGGATTGGGTACCCTGCCCACCACACGTGGGAGATAGGCATCTGACCTCAGGGGAGCGTGAGACGACCATCTCCTCGAATGAGACCAGAGCCATAAGGGCCCTGGATCTAAACCAGAGGGACATGAGGCCTTTAATGGGACATGGAGGGAAGGTCAGGGCCAAGAGAGTAGTTCAGAAGCTGCTTTGCTGCTTGGGCCAGTGGTCACAGTTCTTTGTTTTGTTTGAGACAGGGTCTCTCTATGTAGCTCTGGCTGTCCTGGAACTCACTACGTAGGCGAGGTTGGTATTGAACTCAGAGAGATCCGCCTTTGCCTCCCAAGTGCTGGGATTAAAATGCCTTCCAATCACTCTTACTACTGACCACTTTCATCTGCCATCTACCAACCTTCCAGCTAGTGGGAGGAGACTACTTCTCCACCAGGTCCTCTTTCAGCCAACATTCCAGACTTCCTGTCTTGCCCAGGCTCTTGCCCTCAGCCTGGAGTCAGGTCTCTGGGGAACAGCCGTCTCACCTCTGTGTGGTCCTCTACCCCAGGTCAGGAGGCAACAGTGGACAAGCGCATACTCAGAAAGAACAGCCAAGTCTCCGCGACAGCTACACTTTATTTGGTGTTTTCCACATGTGCAAAAGTTTCCCAGAAAGCTGGGCCCCACAATGTGTAAAAAAGACCCCCAATAGGGCAGAGCTGTGCAACCATAAAAAAATAATAATAATAATAAGAGAAATCAGTCCCCCAGGAAGCCTGGCTTGGGCAGAGCACGTCACTCAGGGCCAGTCCACATGCCATGAGCTGCTTGTTCTGGCTCTGTTTTCTTCCGATTGTTCTCTTTCAAGTCCCTCACTCTAGGGTTGTGGCCACCAGAGGGGCCTGACAGAGTCCTCAGGCATGGCAGTTTGTGAGGGTGACTTCTCCCACACACAGATACCCCAACTCAATGCTTGCCCGCTGGCTTCAGCCCTGCTACGATCCTCAGGGCTTCCACAGACCCCCCCAACCCCTGCCTAACCCCTTATATCACAGTTTCTGCCCCTGAGCCTGACTCCAGTCTACCCTCAGGCCACATTTGAGGGACACTGATCCCAGACTGATAAAGGCCCTCCACCCCTCAAGTGCACAGTGGGGTGGGAGGTTGTACCACTCACCTCACACCTAAGGCAGGTGTTTTAGTGTTTGACTCTGCAAGTGTGCATATGGGTGTGGCACGTTTGTGTGGGTGTGAGTTTGGCAGGAAGTGGGGGCCTGGGCTGGGGGAGGCACTCCTGGGATTCAGGGCACATTGACCTTGAAGGGGCTTCCAGGGACACTTTCATCACCCCATTTGACAATGAGGATGTAGTCTCCTTTTTCCTTGACAGTGTAGGTGACGTTGTATACCCGGTCTCCCATGTGCTTCACATATACCTCTTCACAGGGGGTCTTGGGCCCATGCACACCCACCATCATCATGTTGGTGCCTGGAGAGGGGGGCAGAGAGGAGTGACTCACCCCGGGGCCACGAGCAGCTCTCAGCCCGGTCCCTGGACAGCTTCCTGCTCCCTCCCCTTCTCCCCCAGACGAGCCTCTTTGCTGGAACATACCTGCTTTGCTGCAGTCCACAGTGAATGAGTTCTTCTGACCCACAAAGGCCTGGGACAGACCAGGCCCCCTTGTCACCACTTTGCTGGCGTCTGAGGAGAACTTGGGGATGGAGCTATAGCTGGCCCCGCGGCTGGAGGAGGACTTCGTCACCGTCTCCACCAGAACCGTGGACGTTTCGTGAAGGCTGTGGCCTCCAGACAACCGGGGACCTGAAGGGCAGAGTTGGTGGACTTCCTGTCCTTTTCTAGGACACTGACAGTCTTCTGGGATGGGTCTTGGGGGACACTGAATGCACCAGGCCCCCTCCTGTCCTCAGCTGCAGCTTTTGAAGAATGAAACCCATTCCAAACAAGCACCTCCCAGCCTGCTCCAATCCCTGCTTATCCCTGGGCCAAGCCACTTCTGGTCCGTCCCTCACCCTTCCAGGCTTCCCCTGGGGAGTCAGGTTAACTCACAGGGCAAGAGTATGGCTTTACAACAAACTGGGACTATATCTCAACAGCGGATCACTTGCCTAGCATGCATATGGCTCTGGGTTTAAACCCCAGCATTGAAAAATAAGAGAGAGTTGTATTTTTAAAGATGATTATTCACAACTCTACAGAATGGAATGCTGCCTAGTCAGGCCAACCTCTATCATGGTTACTTGACTACAACTGAGGGCAGACTACAATCAAATATGAATGGCCACTAGAGCCAGCCAGGCTGGGTTGGGCTGTATGAACCTTCTCCACCCAGGGTACTCACCTGTGACCTTCGCTTTGAAGGGGCTGCCCACAATGTGCTGAGGGCCACCATACTTGATGGCAATGAGGTAGTTACCAGGGGCCATGGGAGTGTAAGTGACTATGTGGCCCTCAGGACACTCCCGACAGTCCAGCTGCACCTTAGAAGGGCCATCAATGGTGACAGACAAGGCCCCTGAGCCTGCGTTCTGGGTATTCACAATGAACTCTGAAGACACACCTGGAGGACAGAGGGAGTGAGGTTGAAGGTCAGAAAGAACACGGCCCAGAGTGGGGCCCTGGGTTCCTTGGGTAGCCCTGCAAGTCGGTACCAACAAGTGTCTGGCCACGCCCCCTGACCTAACCCTGCTCCCGCCTAGCTCCACACACTCACCAGTAGTGCCTCCCTCAAGTCCAGGCCCATAGGCTGACACCAAGCCTGGGTCCCCAGCTTGGCTCTGCTCCCCAACGCGGATCTTGAAGGGGCTTCCAGGGATGTGGGCACCACTGAATTTGACATCAATTGAGTGGACGCCATTCTCATGGGGGATGAAGCGGATGGTATGCTTATCTGTGAGGCAGAGGATTGGTGAGTGAGCTTCCATCTTTCTCTACCCCTCCCCCAGAGAGCCCAGCCTGGCAGGAGATGGCAGGGGCAGGGCCAGCTCACCACTGTCCAGCTCAGAAACATAGCACTCCTCCACAGCTCCTGAGGGTGTGTGTACCCTAGCATCGATCACGCCACGCGCCCCGTTAAGCTGCACCGCGAAAGATGCCGGCTGGTTCACCTTAAGCCCCGTCTCCTGCAAAGACCGCAGAGCATGTTCAGAGTCCCAGGAAGCTGGAGCTAATGCAGTTTTCTCTGCAGCTCAATGCTGCTCTACTGTATGGCCAGCCCAATGCTCCCACCTCTCCAGCACAGACCCTGCCTGCCAGACCAGATTGCAGGGGAGGGCTGAGAAGGCAAAGGCTGATCTGCCACTCTCTACATCCACCTGCAGTGAGGTAGGCACCATGCGGGGTACCACAGGGGATGAGGAGTGATGGATCCCCGTCTGAGGAAGCAGAGGTCAGATGCTGTGCAATGCAGGCCTGTTAGCAGAGTTTGGCAGTGTGAGTTGCAGGCATGTAAGAGTTTGGATGTGGCAGGCTGAGTGTAGACTGCCCCAAGAACACTTTTGAAGGAGGTGGCCAAGGGGAGAGCCGGAGAGAACACAAGCAGGGCTCGGGGGTAGCAGGATGGAAGCTTGGGCTAGAGTGGAGGGGTTCGCTGTGGGTTGATAGGACTGCACTGCGGGGCAGCTCAAAGGGTGCGGGGCAAGGCATCCTTGTCCTTACACAGCAGCTCTGGGACACTGTCCACTTGCCAGTGTGGCTTGCTGAAAGCCTGTGTGGTATACATTCCCATACGGCAGATGGAAAGGAGGAGACCTTTCTAGATGTCACACCAGGAAAGTATAGCTGGCCCCAGTGGCCAGGAGAGGGGCAGCCCAGACCCTGCGGCTACACGTGCCTGCTCAGGAGTCCTTTGCACACTAGCTTACGCCTATTTTGTACTGATTTTATGTACTTATTCTCACGAAGTCAGTAGCTGCAAGTGTTCTGGAGAAAGTGGGACACACGCAGTGACAAGAAATGTCGGCTCTCGGGAAGGACGGGGCTTGTAAACAGCACAAACAAGGCACGGAGCCAAAGCAGAAGCGTCCACTGGGATGCAGACATGTTCCCTCAAGGGCCCTGACCATGCATATACAGTGGGAGAAGGGACTGCGGCCAGCTCATCTGCCAAGTCACTGCTGAGTCACTGGCCCCATGGGCCTGCCCTCCCAGACCCCTGCCTATCTCCCAGGTCCCACCCCCGGCACAGACCTGGAGGCTGGTGACAGTGAGGCGGCGAGCATCATCTGAGAGTGAAGCCACAGGCACCACGAAGGGGCTGTCTGGGATGTGCTCATCGTTGAACTTGATGGAGACCTCATAGTCACCTGGGGAAGGAGGCTAGTCAGCACTTTCCAGGATCCGGGCAGAAGGGGCAAACCACGCCCAGCCCGGTCTGATCCCAGGGCAAACTCATTGGATCAGAGTTCAACTCTGAGTGGGTGAAGGGGGGTAGGGACAGGTTGGGGGGAGTCCCACAGCCCCAGGCATCTTTGGGCTCGTCAGCAAGTAGAAACCCAGGACAGATGAGGGCAGCTGGGCAGCCCACTCCCCACCCAACTGTGAACATCTACCTGGCTCCTGGACAACATAGGAGACGCCACAAGAACCATCTTTGCGATCTTCAAATGCAATCTCTGCCTTGCTGGGACCTTCCACAGCAATAGACAGGCCCCCGGCACCAGCTTCTCGGGTCCAGATGCTAAACTCAGCTGGATTCAGGGCAACAGGGTAAGGGTGGCATCTGAGAACTGTTGTTCCTCACATTGGTAGCCCTGGCCCCAAGCTCCCCCCTGACTTCTGCTCCTTACCTGGCACCCCAGCTACACCTCGCTCCAGCCCTGTGCCTCCAGCCCGCACCTTGTGGGCACCACCTTCACCTAGTGGACCCACGGTGAACTGAAAGGGGCTTCCAGGCACATGTTGACCACGGTACTTGACTGTGACCGTGTGGGGACCCATCTCCTGGGGCACGAAGCGCACACTGTACGCGCTGTCTTCACCCTCGACGATCTCGGCAGCTTCTGTCTTGCCAGATGGGCTGGTCACCTGGGCTGTCATGTCCTGAGAGCTGGCCTCCCCTGAAGGGTCGGAGTGATGTCAGGCCAACAAGAGGCTGTACCTGGTTTCCAGTCCCCTCCCTCCTCAGTGAACCCCCTTCTCTGCTCAGACCTGTCCTGGCCATCAAGGCCAAGGTGGCCAGGGATAGGGTCATGCTGTCTCGCAAAACAGAAGGCCCCAGGCTCCCTGTGAGGACCCCAGGTCCCAGTGCTCACCTTCCTGCTGCCGAGTGATGCTGCCGAAGGAGCCTAGGCGTTCCCGGCCTAGGAAATCACCGAAAACAGCAGGGAAGGGGTCTCCGCCAACCTGGGTGGACTCTTCCACCCGGACTTCACGCTTGGTCTCCCCGCCCCGCGTCTTGCTGATCTCTGTCCGCTCTGTGCGGGTGTATGTGTGACTGCTGCGTGTGAAGGTACGTGTCAGGCGCTCCTGGGCGGACACCATCTGAAACCAGTTTCCTATAGAAAGCCCAGAGCCAGGAGGTAAGGAGAGAGGCGACCAGGACAGAGGCCCCCGTGTAGGCTCTAGGCTGCAGGTGCATCCCCTGGCCAGCCCTGCCCCTCTCTGTCTTTGCAGAGTCTACCTGGGATCTTGAGGTTGAGGTCACAGGTGCTGCCAATGGTGGCAATGGAGGGTGCCTGTCTGCGCCGGGTAATGCTTTCCTTCATGCGTCCCTCACCAGTCACCTTCACGGTGAAGGGGCTTCCTAGAAGTGAGAAAAGGAGGATCGGGTTCAGGGGTCACCTGCCTGGTCACCAGATTTGTCCCCGCCGAGCCCCAGCCCAGAGCCTTACCAGGCACATGCTTGTCAGCAAACTTGATGTTGATGATGTAGGTGCCAGGTTCAGTTGGGCAGTAGGTGACTTTGCATGTACCATCTTCCATATCCTCACAGTTAATGTCCACCTTGCTAGGACCTTCGATGCTCAGCCCTAGGCCTCCATATCCTGAGAGAAGGAAAGAGAGGAAAATGTCTCCCCTGGGCCTATGACACCCGCATCCACATTGCTCTCCTGACCGGTACTGTAGACTCTGCCTAAAACAGACGCAAATGAGTATAGTAACCACTAAGAAGAATGGCATCATGGGAGGTAGAGAGGCGAGCCAACAGTTTGTCGTCAGGGCCCTCTATAGAGGCCTTCTGGAAACCCATACTCCAGTCCTGGTAGATTCCAGTGAGTGGGAACCAACAAGCTCAGGATAGCTGCGCTTTCTCTCAACTGTGACAGAGCTGACTGAGGACATTCACTTTCCCCCAGTGGGCTCCAGGCTGAACCCAGCAGGCCCGAGAAGACCAGGGGAGGAGGGTGTGGCCAGAGGGGGAGGTCCTGGGTAGGAAAGAGGGAAAGAATCTGTGGAGTGCCAACTAGATGGGGGGGCGGATCCTGGGGTGAGAAGTACCTGCATTGCGAGTGTCCACGATGAACTCTGCCACTTGGAAGGTATGTCCCTCGGAAAGACCCTTGCCCCAGACTCGAACTTTGCTGGCATCGCCGATCTCCGAAGGCCCCACCAAAATCTTAAAGGGGCTGTTGGTGACATGCTTGCCGCTCTTGCGAACGCTCACCACATGTTCACCAACCTCCTTGGGGGTGAAGGAGATCCCTGTGGAGAGGGGACATTGAGCAGACCATCCCCGAGGCCTCCCCCACTCGAGCACCCCCATGAAGCGCTGTGCTCACCAATGTGTCTGTTGGGCAGGCGCTTGAGCAGGCATGGCTCTTCGTTGCCTGACGGGGCACGGATGCTGGCTGTCAGCTGGCTGAGGTCACTCTCGGTGATCTTCAGCGACACATCCGTGGAGGTGCCCACATTAAGCTGTGATGTTCTCATTGAGTCGTCACCTACGAGGGAGTTGGGATGGGCCAGGCTGTCAGCTCCAGACAGACTCTGGCATCCCTGGTCTGCATTCACCTTAACTAACAGCCACGGAAGGACCCAGCATCCCTGTTCTCTGTGCCTGTCTCAGTCCAGGAAGGGCTAAGTCCCTCCTTGAACCCTTACATATTTAATCCTCAGTCACATGGTGTGCTAGAACAAGACAACAGACTAGACTCTCCGTATGACTCTCGGTCACAGTGCTAAGCTGCCTCAAGGCACCAAAGGAGTGCCAATGCCCTACCTTTTCATGAGTAACTTGAAAGTGAAATGATTTCTTTTTTCTTTTCTTCTTTCTTTTTAAAAAAAAATTTTTTTTTTGAGGCAGAGTTTCTCTGTGTAGTTTTGGCGCCTGTCCTGGATCTCGCTCTGTAGCCCAGGCTGGCCTTGAACTCACAGAGATTCACCTGGCTCCGCCTCTCAAGTGTTGGGATTAAAGGCGTGCGCCACCACCGCCCGGCTGATTTCTTTTTTCAAGACAAGTTTTCTCTGTGTAACAATCCTGGCTGTCCTGGAACTCACGTTATAAACCAGGCTGACATCAAACTCGAGATCCACCTGCCACTGCCTCCCCAGTTCTGGGATTAAAGGCGTGCGCCACCAAGTCTTTCTATGTAACCTTGGCTGCCCTGGAGCTCACTGTGTAGACTAGGCTGGCCTTGAACTGACAAAGATGATCTTGTCTTTTAAAGCATGAGATGGTGGAATGTTACTTGCCCGTTACGAAGAGCAGCATCCTTACATTCATCTCAAGATGCTCTCCTCCCCAGCAGTCTCTGTCCAAATGTCCCAAGTGAACTGACTTGAGCGTGTGCGTGGCCTGTTGTGCATGCCTGAACGTGCACCTCACCTGTGATCTTGGCCGTGAAGGGGCTCCCTGGAATGTGCTTGTCGTCAAAGCGCACGATGATGCTGTAGTCTCCAGGTGCCGTGGGTAGGTAGGACACAGTGCATGTGCCGTCCTTGTTGTCCTTACAAGTGATCTCTGCCTTGGATGGGCCCTCCACAGCCAGTGACAGCCCCCCTGCAGGAGACGGTGGGCTGAGGTCAGAGGGTCTGCCCTTGTGCCTGCGCCTGGCACGTCCCCTCGCCTCCTCAGGCAGCCTTCCTCACCTTCCCCGGCATCCTTGGTGACGATTGTGAAGGTGGCAGGCTTGTTGACCATGCCATGGCTCAGGCCTGGTCCATAGGCGCTGACATGGCGGCTATTGATGGCATCCACGTAGAACTGCAGAGGGCTCCCTGGGTAGTGACAGACGGGGCTGGGTCAGCACAAGGGCAGGGGCTTCCTGGACCCACGCTGGCCCCCAGCATCTTTAACAGCTTTGGCTGCTGAGCCCCATGTCTCTGCCATACGGCCCTGGCTCTTAGGCGCCCATCACCCGCCAGGACACACATTTTCCCAGAAGCTCCCTTGGTGCCTGTGCGTGGCAGGTGCTGAAATACTTATTTAAAGGAGGAAGGCAGGGCCGACATGGCGTCAGCTTCTCTTGCCACAGCCTCACCCTGCCCCCAACTCACCAGGGATATGGTTGCCATCATACTTGATCCCCATCTGGTGCAGGCCTTTCTCGGTCGGCGCATATCTCACTGTGATGGTGCCATCTTTGTTATCGGTGATGTTGGGACGCGCTGTCTTGCCAGAGGGCATTCGCACCTCCCCTGAAGGGCAGACACACTTACATGTGGGCTGCTGGTTTCTCCCACCACCAACCCCACCTGCCCCAGGGCCTGCTCTTGTGTGGCTCCACTTTCCCAGAGGCCAGACACTGGGAAGCAGCCTCTCCTGGAACAGAAGGATGATCCTGAACTGGGAGACAGAGGGCTTGAACCTGAGTTCTAGCTCTGCCCAACTGTGGGACCCAGACGAATAGGTTTTCTCTCTCTGGGCCCCAGTGCGCATCCCGACACTTGATCTTAGACGAAAGGCCGACAGGCACACTCAGTTCTCACCAGAGCCTCGTGTGCAGGACCCATTACCTGTGAGCTCCCCTTTCTGCACAGTGAAGGGGATGACCAGGTTGAAGGGCCTCAGCATGGACTCCAGTGGCTCCACGGGCACCACGGGCTCCTCTGTGGCCTGTAGCAGGTGAGAGAGGAAAGTGCATTGGCGGGGAAGGCCTGGGGGTGCGGCCTGCCTTGTGACTGAAGTCAGAGAGAACGAGGAAAGAACAAGAAGGTTAATAATGCAACCCAAGTGGCAGGAGAGGTGCGTCAGCTGCAAAAGAAGGGGTGCCACACCCAGCTTTGGGCTCCCTCTGCCCATCCTAATGCCTGCCTACTCCCCAGGAGGCCCAACCATGGCCCAAGCCTGCAGAAGAATAGAAGGAAGAAATGGAGGAAGTGGGGAAGAGAAGGATGGTGAGGCCTGTCACGGGGAGCTCTAGTACCCAGTGTGTGGGGCAGGTGCCAGGCTGAAGGGGGGCATAGGGCTGGCGCAGCTGCAGCACTTCCACAGGCTCCTCCACGTGAGGCAGGGGGTCACATGCCTGGGAAGCAAGGCACAGGGCACACAATGTGGTGGGTCCCAGAAGTGACTCAGAATGGCCCAGGACTGAAATCCTGGGTGGGTATCTCAGGTGTTCCACCCTTGTCCTGCAAGGCTACCTCTGTGGAAACAGAGGAGCCAGCGACAGAGAAGGGTCAGAGAACACAGTGAGCTCCTCCAGAGAGGGATGACACCCCTGAGGCCAGAGGTGGAGCTGTGCCACCTCCTCGCAGTTCGGGAGACAGCAGGGACTACAAAGACTCAATGCTAGAGTACTCTGGTTCCAGGGTCCACTCGTCGGACACGGGGACAAATTCTCTGTTTCCTTGAGGACAGCTTCTAGGATCCCTTGCAGCTACTAGGAGGCATGGTCTGCACTCCCCTACCTACCCATGTCCTCCAGCCCCACCATGGCCATGAACTTACCAGCACATGGAAGGGGCTGTTGGGGATGTGTTCACCCCCAAAGCGGATGGTGATGACGTATTTGCCCGGCTCAGGTGCGGTGTAGTAGATATCGAAGGTACCATCGTGGTTCTCAACCACATCCACGTCGAGCTCTGCCCCGTCTGGCGTGGACACTGTGCAGGTCACCTTCCCCTTGCCCGCTGCCTTGGCATCCACCGTGATCACAGTCTCCTCTCCAATCTGGATTCGGGGACCCAGGCAGGCACCTGCCACAATGAAAGAGCCAGATCAGGGGCTGCGGAGGCCATGCCTGGCTCTCTCTTCTCCAGCTGCTCCCACAGCCTCCAGCCCCTAGCAAAGGAAGAAAAAGAAGGTTACTCACCCAGTCCATGGCCTCCAATGGACACTGGAAATAGAAAAGAAAGTTAGGCCATAAACGTTCAAGATGAGCTAGTGTGTGTGTGTGTGCTGGGGGCAGGGCTGGGACAAAGGGGACCCTGCCAGCATTCGTCAGGGACTGTGCT
This sequence comes from Peromyscus attwateri, assembly GCA_902168425.1. Taxonomy (NCBI): domain Eukaryota; kingdom Metazoa; phylum Chordata; class Mammalia; order Rodentia; family Cricetidae; genus Peromyscus; species Peromyscus attwateri. The sequence continues at coordinate 36,254 of CABHPP010135404.1, read as the reverse complement.
GGGGGCCTAAATGCACTCTAGGGGGACTGGCTGGTGAGAAGGGGTGGAGAGTTGGTGCTCACCTGTAACAAGGCACTTGCTGGCATCCCCCGTAGGCAGGGCATGGATGCGGAAGGGCGAGTAAGGGATCTCATCACCGCCATACTTGATGGTGATGGTGTATCGACCACTCATGTCTGGCAGGTAGGACACAGTGTATGTGCCATCCCCATTGTCTCGGATGCTGGCCTTCTTGGGTTTACCCTCAGGATCCTAGGGGAGAAGAAGAGGTCAAGTCTGCCTATGTCCACAGAGTTCAACTGGGAAGGGGGCTGTGCCTAGACTCACCAGGATCTGGACAGTGAGCAACCCCTCCCCAGCATCCCGAGCATCAATGGTGAACTCCACCGGTAGGCTGGCAGGGATGCCGGAGGCGTTGAGACCAGGGCCACTGGCCCGCACCTTGCTAGCATCATGGGCTGGAAGCACTTTGATCTTGAAAGGGCTTGAAAAACAAGGAATGGACAGTTAGCGGGGAGTTGGAGCTTGGGCTTGGGAGCCTTCCCACATATGGGCAGGAGGAACGGCTCTGCAAGGGCAGCGTGGAGGGGCTGGTTCCCAGGACCAGGTGACATCTTGAGTCTTGGAGGAGGTCTCTGAAGGACCCATTTAACCTAGTCTGAGCATTTATTTTCTCCAAAGGAAGATGCTGTCATTTGTTTAAAGAGGTGGGTCCCTAGACTTTCTGTGGCTCTTTTCCTAGATGCTGATTTGGTGTCAAAACTCCGGGGGTGATATTATCTTCAGGGCAGAGACCCCTGGAGTGCAGCAGGATGGGGTAGTCCCAGGAAGGAAGGAGGTTCAGACAAATAAGGGGGACTCTGCCAACTCCTGGCCCTGAAGGTGTGGCCCCAGGAAAACCTCTCCAGAGCTCAGCATGGATTGGCCAAGGCTGGTCCTCACCTGCGGGGCACCTCCTGGTCAGCATACTTGACGGCTACTGTATAGGGTCCATCGGTAGCAGGTGTGTAGTGGACAGTGTGGGTCCCGTCGCCATTGTCACGCACCTCCACAGGCTCAGCCACACCTGGACAAAGGCGGCAGGGGGTCAATAGAGCCTCCTGGAACCTCACTCCATTTCCCTCTCTTACCCCAGACATTCCATACCTGTGGGGCCCAGCACGGCCACCTGCAGAGGGGCCCGGCCAGCCTGGCTGCAGTCCACTGTGAAGGTCTGAGGTACTCGAGCCCTGACACCGGTCCCTAGCCCTGGTCCTGAGCATTTCACCTTCCCAGGGTCCACCACGTCCTTCACAGGAACTCGGAATGGGCTTCCTGGGAGGAGGAGGAGGAGATGGTGGTTAGCCTCTACCCATTGCCTGGGAAGGTCTGTCTCCCTGTGCTGAGAATCCCAGGAGAAGGTAACCACCCTGCTACTGAGGGGCCCATAGGGACAGCAGACCAACAAGGGAAAGCAGTTTGGAACTTGCTAAGGAGTAAGAGACAAGAGTAGGCAAATCTGACTGCAGAATGAGGCTGGGCAAACCTCACTTGCTTGAGCTCAGCCCTGGAAGAAAACCCTCCTAAATCATTAAAATGTTAAAAATGGAATATTTTAAAAACGACTTATGTTTCTGACACTGTGGTTGAAATATGAAGAGGCCATGCAAAATTCAATAAGGAGGAAACAGTGTCTTGTTTCAGCAGACCCAGTTCCTGCAATGATGGAAGAAGACACGACACACCCAAGCGGCTGCAGGACAGCAAATCTAGTGAGTGGACCGGCATGACCCAGAGCTGGTGCTCCAGGCAAGGGCCTCTGGGAATGAACCGGAGGGCTAGCACGTCCACCACACCTCCTACCCTGCTTCTTGCCCTCTGCAAATCTCCACATCCACCTTCCCTCCCAGTTCTCCTCGTGACCCCAGCCTCCCGTCTTCCTCTTTCCAGAGCCCTCCCACCCTCCTGGCCCACCTGGGATGGGCTGTCCCCCGAAGGTGATGTTGACGTCGTAGTCTCCAGCGGTGAAGGGGACGTACTCCACCGTGCAGCTACCATCTTTGTTGTCCTTGCAGGACATCTTAGCTTCTGAGGGGCCCTCAATGGCTAGGCCGAGGCCTCCTGTGCCAGCACCCCTATAAAAGAACACTCCCGTCAGCTGTTCTAGAGCCAACGAAAGGTGTGGAAGGGGTTGGGGGGCAGGGAGGACAAAAGAGCAGGCTGCTGGGGACCCCGTGCTGGAGGGAAGGGCTGCACGGGCTGTTTGGGAATGCAGGGAGAAGAATGATCCCTGGCCATCCCGGAAACGGGATGAAGGGCGTGACAGGGAAAATGGGAAGGGCAAACAGCAGAGATCAAGATGGCTGTAGCTTTGGGTCAAGGTCAGGCCAAGAGAAGGATACCTGGTTTCCACGGTGAAGCGGTTGGCCTTGTTGACCAAGCCACCCTCCAGGCCTGGCCCAAAGGCCCGGACGCGGGTGGGGTCACAGCCCTCAGTCACACCCACTCGGAAGGGGCTCTTGGGCACAGCTACTTCATCATAGAGCACCTCCACCAAGTGCACACCTGGGAGCCGGTCACAGAGTCAGCCAAGAGAGCAAGCCCTCCTCGCCCCCCTCCTCGCCCTCCTGAGTGTGCTGTGATCCATGCCCACTCAGGAACTCCTTACCCTCCTCGTAGGCGGTGTACTGCACTCGGTAGGTGCCGTCCCCGTTGTCTGTCACAAAGGTGTCTGTCTTAGCACCCGAGGGGTTGAGTACACGCGCTGTCACGTGGTTGCCACCTGTGGCTGTCAGAGACCTCGCATCCACGGTAAATTCAGTGGTCACCTCCCGCAGGACACCTAGATCCAGGGAGCCAGGCTCAGCCTTCATGCAGCGCCTTCCTCATCCCTCACTCCACAGCTGTTCTTTCACGCAGAGCCTAGCCACCTCTCTGGACCCTGTGAGTCTCAGGCCTTTGCTCGGACCTTCTGCCTCTCCTCCCTTCCCTGTTGAGTGCCATCCTCCGCCCTGGTTAGTGCCCCGCCAGCCTGAGAACTGTGTCGGACTTGCCTCTGCTCAGCTCATTCCTAGTCGAGCCTGGCTCTCTTGCAAGCACCCCATTCATGTAACTCTCCCGATTCTTGACCCCCCCCCACAGACCTAGCTTTCTCACTGTGCCATTTTATGTCATCTCGGTTTCATTGGGTCTGAGATGCCTCAAACTGACGAGTCCAAAGATCTTACCAGAGAAGAGACCAGGGGTGGAGGCCGTTTTGTTACAAGAGCAGAGACTAAGCTTCATGCCCGGTTACACCCCCTTGCTCCTTCTCTGGGACGTTGAGCCCCCCAAAGCTCCATTTGCTCACCTCCCAGCCCTCCTCCCTCCTTTCTGACCTAGTCCCAGAACTCAACACTGTGGGCTGCTCCTCTCTTACCATGTGGCTCCACACCAGGCCCGGAGACCTTAACGCCGCTGGTATCAACGGCAGGCTGCACGTGGACACGGGTGGGGAACTTGGGGATGGGGTGGCCGCCATACTTGATGGTGATGGTGTAGGTGCCCGGGAAGGCAGGGCTGTAGGTGATGTGGTAGGTGCCATCCGCGTTGTTGTGGATCAGCACCTCGGCTTTGACGCCAGCGTCCGACAGGATCTCAATGGTCAGCTCAGCCTCGCCCGCCTCCGAGCAGTCCACGGTGAAGGTGGCTGCCTCTCCAGCCTTGCCTCGCTCCAGGCCTGGCCCACTGGCCCTCACCTTGCTTGGGTCGAACACGGGCTGGATGGTGGCCTTGAAGGGTGAGCCGGGGATGTGGGCTTCAGCAAACAGGATATTGATGGTGTACTCGCCTGGCTCTGTGGGCAGGTAGCTGACGGCACAGGATCCATCGCCATTGTCTTGGCACTCGATCTTGGCTTCACAGGGACCCTCAACAGTCAGCCCCAGGCCTCCTGTGCCAGCCCCTTTGGTGTCAATGGAGAACGGTGCAGGAGTGCCTACAAGCCCACCTTTGAGACCAGGGCCATAAGCGCAGACCTGGGAAGATGAACACACATGTTAGTCCCCTGAACTTGGCTTCTCCTAAGCTCCCAGACTCTGCGGCTGTGACCTAGCTAAGCACCTTGGGCTGTAGCAGCTACCAAAGAGTCTTTACAACTCCAGGAAAGGACACTGAGACAGAGATGAAGTAGGGGAATTCAAGCTCAGGTCTGATTCCAAGGCCAGGCTCTTAACTAAGCTGTCTCTAAGACAGGTCCTATGTAAAGGATGGTCCTGGCCCAGGATATGCCTACCCCAGGCCCATGTGTCCTTCCGGTCTCTGCCTATAACTCACCCATCTTTCCTACCAGCCCCCAACTCCAGGATCCCACCAGCCCCTATATATTTACCTTGGAGGGGTCAGGTGGCAGGACACCTTCCACAGCAAAGGGGCTGCCAGGCACCGGGTGACCATCATAGGTGATGTCCACTTTGTAAGGTCCCTCTTCTGGGGGCATGTAGCGCACAGCCTGGGTTTCTGCTCCACCCCCAGGCTCCAGTTTGCAGGGGATAGGTCGTCGGGAGGGTGAGGTCATCCGCACATCTAGTTGACCCTGACCACCAGCCCCTCTTGTGTTCACCGAGAATGCCTGTTCCTGTCCCACAGCTACCTCTGCATGGAGGGCAAGGGACACCATGAGCAGAGACTCCAGCCACTCACCCAATACCCTGCAATCCCAGGGTGGCTCTTCACTTACTGCTGTTAAGGCCTTGAACTTTGACTTTGCTGAGGTCCAATGGGGGTGCCACATTCACCACAAAGGGACTTTTGGGGACCGGGTCCCCACCGTAGGTCACTGTCACTGCCATGTTGCCCTATCGGGTACAAGAGAAAGTCAGAATGGAGTGGCTTGGATTCAACCCAGTAACAGCTCCTTGGACTCTGCAGCTCACTGATGTAAAGCAGGAGCAGACGGGAGGCAGGGAAGGGCCAAGGACCCGGAATGGCTCTGATGCTGAGGAGGTTACACTCAGATCCCATCAGCAGCACAGGGAGGCGTGGGGGAGTGAGACACACCTGCTGGACAGCGGTGTACTTGACAGTGTATGAGTAGTCGTGGTTGTCAATAATTTCAAAGTCCCGCACAGCCTCGCCCTTGGCTGCCCCAGCGAAGTGCACATCCAGCTTGGCCTTGCCGGCTCCCTTGGTCAGCACAGTGAAGTGAGTTGGCTTTCCCACTTCCACACCTGGAAGCCCCCACCGAGAGACGGTAGTGAGGAAACCAGCTAACCCCAACCCCAACTCACGCCAGCCCCATCCTTGCCCAGACTCTAACCTGTGCGGCTCAGCCCGGGGCCCTCAGCCTTGACCTTGCTAGCATCATGGGATGGGTCCACCTTGATGTGGAAGGGACTGGCCGGGATCTCCTGGATGTGGAAAAGTGTTGATCAGGTTTCCCAGGGGGCAGTATTGAGCTACATGCTGGTCAGGACACTCAGGGACCAGTTCCGGGAAAGGCAACCTCTAAAAGGCACTCCTGTGCTGTGTGAGGTCCAGAGTGCGCTCGCTCGCGCTCTCTCTCTCTCTCTCTCTCTCTCTCTCTCTCTCTCTCTCTCTCTCTCACACACACACACACACACACACACACACACACACACACGTAAAGGACTCCACTGTGGAAGTGTGCCTTCTGCCCCAGAAACAGCTCATTTCCAGCCACCTTCCCAGACCTTTAACACGCAAGCCTGCAGCTACCAGCAGCCGAGGGCTGCAGTACCTGGTTGGCAAACAGCACCATGATGGTGTAGTGGCCAGCCCCTGGAGGGGTATACTTGACTGTGAAGGTGTCATTGTCATTCTTGATGATGTCGAAGTCGATGTCAGCTTCCACAGGCCCCACCACACCGGGCGCGCACTTGATGCCAATGCTCACATCACCTGAGAGGAGGAAGGGCAGGGGCTGTGAGGAGACCCAAGAGCTTCTCCCACTGGAGTCTCCTGGAACTGCACCAGCCAACTAGTTCCAATGGTTCCAAGCCCTTCCCACCCAGAACACGCTCCCAAGGGAGCTGCGCACCTTGCCCGGCTTCACTGCAGTCCACTGTGAAATAGGTGGGTTCATTGGCCTTCAGGCCTGTCTTCTCCACTCCGGGGCCATAGACCTTTACCCGCTCAGGATGGCTGCCCTCTCCCACATTCACCTGCGGGCAGGGGTTTGATGCTCAGGGAGCAGGCCTTGCTCAAGGCCAACCCTTCCCAGCACCTCCCCACCCCAGCCTCAGCTTAGGTGACCAGTCTTAGCCTCTTTGTTGAGGCCTTGAGGCAGGAAAATGTACAGAGGGTCCATGACAGCCCGTATCTGCTGCAGGGGCCCAGACTCCTCTGGGACTCCTGGTAGTGTGTGTGCAAGGGGCAGTGTTGGAAGACATACCCTGAAGGGGCTCTTGGGCACGTTGACGCCTCCCCAGGAGACGATGATGGTGTGCTTAATGGGCTTAGTAGGCACGTAGGAGCAGCGGAAGGTACCGTCACCATTGGGGATCACCTTGACGTCGATGGGGCAGCCATCCGCATCCTGTGGGCACCAGCGAAGCAATGCTCATAAGGGCAGAAGCGGCCACAGGGTCTCTCAGTGCGCCCTCTGCCGGATCAAGGCACTCTCTGCACCTTTCCCGTTCAGTATCTATACACCACTCCAAGGCCCAGCCACGGAGTCTAGTGCCATGTGCTTTGGTGGCCAGTACCTACCCCAGGAGCCAAAAGACTTGGCATGAGGCCAGCTGTGTGGCCTGCTTCCCAGCTTATGTTTAGCTTATGTGTTAGTCAGGGAGAGGCTGGGCTAAGCCAATGTTCCTAAAATTGATTAACAAGCCTTTCAAAGAACAATTGTCTCCTTGGAACCTCAAGACCTTTAGGGGTCAGTGGACACTAGTTTGTGAAACTGACTTGAAACCAATGTCATATTTGGTGAAATCATCTTTTAACTGCAAATTATTGATTCAAAAATGAATTCTGGGTAATATGTTTTTAAGATTATCATCAGTAAGAAAATATGGTTTTAATTTTCCATAGAACTATGGCTACACGAGATCCAATCCTGCCTTTCTGTGGTGTTCCAGCCTCCCTTCTGGAGGCCCCTGTCTGCGGTAATGGGGCACAGTGGAGACAGTGAATGTCTCACCTGGGCATAAAGCTTCAGATCTCCCTTGCCAGCAGCCCGGGCATCAATGGTGAACTCGGCTGGCTTGTCCACGATGCAGCCAGTGGGTTCCAGGCCAGGTCCAAAGGCTTTCACCTGTGCAGGGCAGGAGAGGAGGGCTGGGTTGGGGACCGGAGGAGGGCCGGTGCACCGGAGCCCAGTCCAGACAGATATGGGGGCTAGGACCCCACCTTGTCTGGGAAGCAGTCTGGTGGGGCTGGCTGAATGTGGGCGATGAAGGGAGAGTCCCGGATGTCCTCGTCATCACAGATGACATGCACGGCGTACTCCCCGGGCTCCGTGGGCCAGTACCGCACATCACAGGATCCATCACCCTTGTCGTCACACTCTATCTTGGCTTGTGAAGGCCCCTCGATGGAGAAGCCTGGGGAGAGGTGGGAAGGGTCAGAGAGCAGAAGAGGCAGCCAGGCCTCTCAGGCAGGCCCCCCATGTTCCCTTCTGCCCCCACCCCAGTTACTCCTATGCCCCCGTCTATGCTTACCCTGATACCCTTCAACATTTTTACCTCTTCCCCCAGCTCCTCAGTATCAGTCCTTTATATCACACTCCCCTGCCACCCAGCCACTTACCCAGCGTCCCCACTTCTGTGCCGATGGCTTCCACCACAAAGTCAGCAGACTTGCCCACCTGGCCAGTCTCCAAACCAGGACCCCATGCCCGCACTTTCTGGGCTCCAGCCTCTGGGCTCACCTGGACCTCAAAAGGACTAGGAAAAGGAAGGACTTTGCATCAATGTTGGGAAGTACACCTGTCAGAGCCACCCCTCTTCCCTTCTTTCAGATCTGCAGGGAGTGACTTCCTTTCCCGGCAGCCGGTGGTGACCCAGACAGGAAGACCCAGACAGGGAGGGGGCATTGTGCTTACCTGCGGGGGACGGCATAGCCACCCCATGTGATCGTCACCACGTATTTCCCAGGTACCACAGGGTAGTACTCGCACTCGAACACACCATCCCCAGCCTCCCGCACTTTCACTGGCTCCTCTGTGCCTTCTGAGGAAATAAGTAAGGGTCAGAGAGCACCGGTCCAAAGTCTGGGAGTCCCAGGGTTTTGGTCCCCTCAAGGAGTCCTTGGGACCTAGGCCTGTCTGAGGGAGGTGCTGCTGGCGGGCAGAGCTGAAACTAGTGTCAGGACCATGTGTCACCCCCAAGCACAAGAGCCAGTGTAGCACCCATGGTGGAGAAAACTAGCTCCAGTTTTCAAACTGGGCAACAGGCAGAGAGAAGAGTCCACGGTGTTTCTGGTCACGATGTCTCTGGAATCTTGGGGTGGGGTTGTGTGTGTTGGCTGCCATTAGACCCCCATCCCCGGGCCCTGGCACTCACTTGGCCCCTTGACTGTGACCTTGAGTTCCCCGCTGCCAGCACCCTTGGTGAACACCTTGAAGTCGGCCACCTCTTTCACACGCACGCCTTTGGGCTGCAGGCCTCGCCCAGAGGCACGGCAGGCATTGGGATTACAGGCTGGGGGGAAGAAGAAACAGAAGAATTGGGTGCTGAAGGGCCCTGGACAAAGGTCAAGGTCCTCGTCACTGACCACCTTACTGTGCATGGGTCTCCTGAGCCCTCCCAGGAACTGGGCATGGTCTCATGCAACCCTGCCCCATGCCTTCTGTGTCCACCACAGAACTGGGGCTGCTGGGAGCAATGCTGGGTGCAGGTCCAGGTCAGGGCCTTTCCTCAGAGCCAAAGACATGGCACTGTCTGCACTGAGTGGGCTGAGAGACGGGGAAGACTCTTTACCCACACCTAAGGCCTTCCACCTTTAGCCCCAGGTCTTCTCAGTACCACCACAGCTGCCTCACAAACTGTGGCATGCCACAAAACATCCAGCACCACCATGGAACAAGAGGTTTTCCATGTAGCATGAAGCCTTCCACTGCGCATGGGCAATGCATGGAAAACAGCCTGCTTGCTAAATACAGAAAATGGCATGGAGCTCATGGGCACCACAAAACTAACAGCCACACAGAATATAGGCCTGCCAGAGAACACAGCTCGTGGCACAGAACTCAGACCCTGCCACAGAATACGGGCAGTGGTTCAGCAGCTGAGGCCAGGCATGGAACATTGATAGACAGTGAGACACTTTCTAAATTTTATGACAGAAACTACCAGGCAAACAGCAAAAGAAAATAGACCTGTCAGAGAACACAGGCAGTGCCATGGGATTCCAGCCTGTCACAGAATGCCACAGAATGGGAGCCATCCACACCATGTGGGCATGCCACAAACACAGGTGAGGCCAGTCAGCTATGGTCATGCCTGGCCACACCTCCACTGGCGAGTACTAACGTGGCGCCACTCTCTTAGCCTGGTGGACGATGGGCACAGAGGGGGTGGGCGGCAGCAAGGGCACTGAGTACAGGGAGAGAACCGGTCGGGGGTGGGTTTACCAACTGAGGGCCTTGCACTTGGGTGAGAGCACGCCACGTGTGCTCTGCCAGTGTGGCCCCGCCCCCCTCTCCCAACCCTTCTGTGTTGCCCATATTCTGGTCTCTTTCCGTGTGATCTCTGGCCCTCCTCTTACCCAAACCAGCCTCCTTGGGGTGGAGGGACGATAAAGACCAGATAGATCCCTCCAGAGCCCCACCTAGCTGCTCCTGTCTGTCTTGGCCGACAGCTAGCTGCCGCCCCCACCTCCCCCGCTGTGGGTAAAGTGGAAGTCTGGGGCAAGCTTTCTGTGTCTGGCTTTGGTGAGGTGAAGCGCCCTTACCTTCTGCCACATGGACAGGAAAAGGGCTTCGGGTGATGGGGGCCCCAGCGAAGGCCACATGCACTGTGTGCGGTCCCTCCATCACAGGCCTGTATGTGCAGCGGAATGTGCTGTCACCCTTGTCCTCCAGGGCCACCTCGACTGTATCTCGCCGCCCCTGTGGGTCCACGATCACCACAGCAACGTCCCCAGTGCCGGCCCCTGCAAAGGACGGGCAGTCGGTACCGGCTCTAGATACACACCTCTGATCGGGCTCCCTCATCCTCAAACTACCCCACTGCGGCCTAGGACCTCTGTCTCAGCCAGTTCAGCCCCACACCCATACACGGTCAGAGGCCGCCACTCCATCCACCATGGCTGACCCTTACCTGCGGTATAGATGTCAAAGTAGGTGGGTTTGTTGGCCACATTACCCACAGGTTCCAGGCCAGGGCCACGGGCTGATACCTTGTTGGCATCCCCGAGAGCCATGCCCACATTCACCTCAAAGGGACTGCGCTCGATGTTCTGGCCAGCAAAGAGCACGGTCACCTGGGACGAGGGGGGTCAAAGGTTAGTTTAGGGGACACTAGTTCTGAAGGAGAAGAGAGGCAAAATGAGGGTGAGAGGTGGACAATGGCAGTGGGGTGTGGGCCGAGAGGGCAGCAGTGGACAGTCAGGAGGGCAGGGGGCCTCCGGGGAGATACCTTGTGTAACCCAGCAACCTTGGGCACATAGGAGACAGCATATGTGCGGTCCTTGTCATTGTTGGGAACCACTTTGGCCTGTTGGGAAGGAAAAAGATTGAAAATCACACGACTGTTAACCTTTACTGATGTCATAATCCCGGGACTCCTGGGTCCCAAGTAGCCTCTGGTTCCAATCCCTTCATCCCCAGCACTCCACTGTACCTCCTCAGTGTGCCCCTCGGGGTCCTCAATGTAGACCAGCACCTCACCCACACCAGCATCTACTGTCTGCACAGTGAAGTGGGCCGGCTGCAGCACCGTGTTGCCCTGGGGCTCGATGCCTGCAGGCAGAAGCAGAGCCCAGATCACTCAACATCCTACACCTGCCCAGATGCCTCGGGAAGGCCATTGGGACTCAACACGTACCAGGCCCATAGGCAATGGCTTTCTTGGGGTTCAGCTGCTTAGAGCGAACAGGGGCACCAGGTTTGAGCTTGGCCTTAGGAAACTGGGACAGGTAGGTCATGACAGAATGCTCATCCACGTTGGGGTCCACGATTTCTTCAGGGGCAATCACCTGCCACAGGGAGAAATGATGGGTGCACGGTGCCCTCCCGGTTCCCACCTGCTTCCTGGCCGGTAACCTCAGGGTCCTTCTCTCTCCATCGCCCCTCCCACCCTGTCTGCCAGTGTACCTGGGGCACGCCGAGCCAGTCATCTGCTTGCTGCATGGCTTCTCTGGCATTCTGCACAGGCTGGTTGGGGTCCCAGGCTTCCCAGTCAGGGCAGAGACCTAGAAAGATGGGGGAAGAACATAACAGTAAGCCACGGAGCTGGCACCAAGCATGTCTTTGGCCAATAATCCCAGAGTCTATGGCTTCACATCCTTTCTGGCCGGCTCTCGGCCCTTCCCCAGCCAGGTTCCCGTTGTCCCCTGACGTAGCAACCCATCACCATGTCAAGGCGTAGCAGTCCTTGCTAGCACCAACAATGCATCCTTTCTCTTCCCCGGTGACGCAGCCTGGTACCAGCCCTGCCAGCCAGCCAGCCTCCTGCTTAACCCGAGACCTAGCAGAGACCCTGAGCACCAAACCCCAACCAAGGCCCCCTCCACTTCGTGCCAGCTGCCTAAGGGTGGGTGGGCGGTGAGAGCCCTGTCTCCCACAACCCCACGATGTATCTTTTCACAGGTGCCAGGAAGTCCCACGTCTCTAAGCTGTTCCGCACTAGCCTTAGTGGTAACTCTCCCATCTTAACTGCCTTTGGAGAAACTGAGGCATCAAAGCAGCTGCTGGAAGACAGATTCTTCTGTATGGACATCAAGAGCCCAGCCTCCCAAGCAGGTGGGATGCTGATGGAGTCCCAGATCACCCTGTGAAGGGCTGGTTGTAGGGGCGGGGGCGGGGGTCAGCTTGGTCCAAGACAGAGATGGAGGGTCCGACAGCGCTGGTGAGGAAGGGACCACTCACAGGCTGGAATCCGTGACTGGCTGGAACAGCTGAGCTCACTGCTGGCAGCCACACCAGCTTTGGGCAATGGCTCAGCAGCTGGGAATGCTTCCCAGGCTGCATGCCCCCGCCTCCCACCCCTGCTCCCCAGCTGACCCCAGGGCGGGGGAGGATTCCCCCAAGGGGCTGAAGCTCCTCAGGCCAACAGCCGCACGGTAGATGAGAGGAAGGAGCTGGTTGTTGGGTGGGGCTCTGGCCTGCGCTGCTCAGTCCTCTAAGGGCCTAACCAGGTGGACCCAGAAGGGCAGGCCAGGGGCACCTGCCATTGGACAACACAATGACACCATCCTGGACCTCACCCCTTTCTCAAAGCCATCTCAAGAGTCATACGAAGACTCCTTTCTGTATCTAACTCGGGGTTTCTTGCTCTAAGTCCCACCTAGTTCCTTTCTTTCTGCTGGAGTAAAGGACCGGTGTCTGTGTGACAAAATAGCCCTGGGCTCTGAGGTCACTTCTGGAGTGTGTTCTTGGACAAATCACTAGTCCTCTCTGGACTTCTAGGCTTGCCTATAAAATGATTGGCTAGAATCCTTTGCTTGCTCCTAGTCAATCTAGCCCAGCACCCAGGAACAGCTTGACTCCAGCAGTGACTTCTGGATGGAGCAAACCCTGCAGGGGATCCCCATCCCTTGGACTCTAGGGTGGACATCGTGGCAGGCACAGTGAGCCTTAGCATCTCCAGATTGTCCCCCACTCTCCTGCTGGACTAACGGTTCGGCGGCATGCCCACCGGCTTACTCACCAGGGGCACAGTTGTCCACCAGGGCACCCAGAGCCTTGCCATCCTGCCAGTCTCGGTTGAAGTTGGTGATGGGCAGCTGGGGCACCTTGTTCTGGATCCAGCCGAGCAGGCGCTGCTTGGGTGTCTGTTTGCGGGCATCTTCATCCTCCTCGTCCTCCCACATGGGCATGGAGATGGAGTAGTGAAGGATCAGCGTCCAGATGAGGCCCAGGATCAGCTTCAAGTTCCCATCCACGATGGCCTTGCTGTCTGCAGAGCGAAGAGAACAAGCCAGCTCAGAAGGGCACCCTGTGGTGGTACCCTCCATCACCCACAGGGCCCCTGGAGCAGCTGTGTGAGCAACAGGGTTGAGCCCTCCTCCCTCTGGGATGGGACCTCTTCTCTCTGCCTACCTCTTCTCTTTCACTCACTCCTGTGGCCCTCGCCAGATGCCAAGTCCTTTTCAGTCTCATCTTCAGAAACAGGCTGCTTCCCTTGCTGACACCCTTCCTCTACCCCAAGACCATCCTCAGCACTGGGATCTCCCTCCCATCCAAGCAAGTGCCCTCCCGAAATGCAGGCCTCTTAGGGGCAGACACTGGTTTTGTTTTGAGTCAGGGTCTTATGTAGCCTGGACTGGATAGCCTTGGATCCTGATCCTCTAGCCTCTCCTTTCTGAGTCCTGACGTTACAGGTGTAAGCACCACACCCAGTTTATACGGCACTGGGATCAAACTCAGGGTCTCACGTACGTCCGGTGAGCATTCTACCAACCAAGCCACATCCCAAGGCCCCTTGTCTTAACTGTTTGATGCACAGGCTGCTCATATTAGAGAATACAATCTGGTAAGCTTTGACAGTAAGGCATGCCCACAGACCATTGGTATAAAATAAAAAATAATAAATATAACCATCACTCCTCAAATCTTCTCATATATACCTTCCTGCGATCCTCCCTCCTGCCGTCATGTCCCTGCCTTCCATCTGCTTTCCAGATAGTTTGCATTTCCTAGTTTTATATCAATAGACTCAATTGGGACATTTTTTTTTTGTCTTTTTGTTCTAGCTTCCTTCACTGTAGACCTTGAATATCATCGTGTGTGTGTGTGTGTGTGTGTGTGTGTGTATGTGTGTGTGTATGTATATGCATGTGTATAAATGCGAGTGTGTGTGTGTGTATCTATGTGTGTGTATGAGTGTATGATGTGTATATGTGTGTATGTGTGTATATACGTGAGTGGGTGCATATGTGTGTACATATGTGTGCATATGTGTATGAGTGTAGGTGTGTATATATGTAAGTATATGTGTGTGTGTGTGTACCAGATGATGTCAGGTATCTTCTTCAATCATTCCCTATCTCATTTTTTGGACAGGACCTCTCTCTGAACCTGGAGCTTACCAATTTGGCTAGACTGGCTGGTCAGGATTCTTCTCTCTCTGCCCCCCAGTGTTGGGATTACAGGTGTACCAGCTTTTTACTCGGGCTTTGGGGATCTGAACTCAGGTCCTCACTTGCATCACAGGTATTTTACCAACCTAGGCATCTCCCTGGGATTTTGTTTCTCCAGTGGAGCTCGAACTGTCGGAGTCTCAGTGAAAGTGGACTATTTTGAAAGCTTAAGTTGAAGTTGAATGGAACCAGATCAATCCTGCCTACATCCTCGCCTGAAAGCTAAAAGAGCTTCTGTAACATCCAGGGTCTGGGAGGAGAGAAGGGGTACAGTATCTGCTCAGCTAAAACTTGGAAGTCATGCTGCCTAATGCTGAGGGTTAATGGTATTTCACAGGAGGCAGGGGAAGTTTCCCATGTGTGGCCTCTACTCTTAAGACACACTTTGGACCCAACTGGCAGGCAGTAGATTTTGGAATCCAGCTTATTTGTATAGGGAAACAGAGGTCTGAAGTCTATCAGCTTCCCTGAGCCCTGCTTGTTGGATGCACGGCGGCGACAGAGGCTCAGTTTTGTTTACTGCTGTTCCTGAGAGACAGAAAAGGGAAAGAGTGGAGGCTCCCCCTTACACATCATTTCCTGTTCTCCTTTCCTCCAATCTTGGGGCGCTTACCAGGGGACAAGGGCCTGGAGAGCCTCTGTCATCCTCCCCTCCGCCCCACCTGCCCCCAGGGCACAGGAATCTGTGTCCCCGCCCCACCCCCAGGCCCCACTGCCACTGATTCATTCTTCCTTCCCTAGCAGCTCTGCAGCCCGCCCCTTTCCCCTGGCTTCACGGCAGCACAATGGTTTGGCAACTCTCAGATTCCATGACACACGGCCTCCCCCGCTGCTCTCAAACACTCTCTCAAACACAGGCTCACAACACTTTCACATAGTCCGGACCCGGGTACCCCCAGCCGCTCACTCTCACAGCTGCCCAGCTCCCAGACCCAAGAGGCTTATTTGCAAACTGGAGCCAGACCCCTGGGACGGAGACCTTGAAGCTGCAGTGTTGGGAGGGGGTGGAGCTGGAGGGGGGGTGTCATTCATGTTTGCTGGAGAGAGAGGTTTCTCCCTAGCAACTGGCCCTGAGCCAGACAGCAAGTGGTCCCCCCAGCTTGGGGCAGGAGGGGGCGGGGTAGCCGGCCCAGAGTTCCACCCTGGGAGCTATGACCTTCTCCTTCCACCCTCTTCCAGGCCAGGCAGGGAAGAGGCTGGTAGAGCTCAACTCAACCCAGGCTTCTCTTCTTCCCCCACAGCATCCCACCAAGACTCGGCCTGTCTGGGGAGAACCCCAAGGGGTGGGAGCGGCCAGACAGCTAGCTTGTGACCCCCACCCTTCGCCTAGAATAGAGGGGAGGAGATAGGGCTGGCCAAGGGAGGGGCTGGGACAGCTGCTGTCCCCTCCAGCCCCTCCCTCAGCTATTGGCCCTAAGAGAAGGGTTAGCAACTGGGGAACAGCTGCGGGACAGAGCTGCCTCGTAGGCCTCTTTGTTTGGAGGGGCTGAGAGGGTGTGGGGGGGTTGCGCCCCGTGCTGGGGGTAAGAAGGGCAACCTTAGCCCTTCAACCCAAGCCAGGCCTAGAACCCTTCTTCCAGGTGAACTTTTCCAGGCCCCGACTTTCCTTCTAGTGAGAAGTGGGAAATCTCTGAGAACCCCACCCTCAGGTGCCCAGATGTTCATTCAGTCCTGAGACAGTATCTGGCCGGAGACCCCTTCCCACTTCTAGATAGGATGGGGAGCCAGAGTAAGTAAAATGGCCCCCTTGAGGTATTCCCTTTCCATCTCCTAGGGATCGCGCTGGCTGGCGCTTGTGCCCCCCTCTCTCCAGCCTCGGCCCCAACCCCGGCTCAGCCGCTGAATTGCTGACAGCTTATCTCATCAGCACAGGGTGAGCCACTTGGCCCAAACAGGGCACAATTCCCCTTCCTCTCCGCGGGAACCCTGGAGCTTCCCTCCCGCCCCCAAACCAGCGCTGGTTTCTTCCCCCCTCCACTCTGGGCTGGCCCCTCCGCAGCAGAGCCAAGGGGGCTGGAGCCAGGCACCGCCGTGGGGGAGGGGAGAGGTGCGCAGGGGAAGGATGAGGCCTGGAGAGGGGCCCACCGCCCCCGCAGCCAGCAGGGAAGGGAGGCTGAGCCATTTCCTATAATGTCTTACAGAGGCTGCAGACTTTCCCCCGGAGACCCCACCTGGGACAGTCAGTACTGCCTCTCAAGTCCCACTGTGAAGGGAGGTGGAGGGGGGCGGCAGCCCCGGGAATGGCTTGTCTCGAGCCCCCCCCCCCTCCCACCTCCACACCCATACAACACTCTCCTAATTCTTAGCTCCACCACACACACCAGGGCCCCCTCCCCCACCCCTTGTCCTCAGGCTTGTCCTTCTGGAAAGCTCAGAGACATCTGCTGTGTCACGGAGACAGGGCTATTTCCAGGCCAGAGCAGGAGGGTGGGGTGTGTGGGGGGGGGGGTTTAGTACTGGGGCTAGAAGAGGTAAGGCCCCGGGAGAAGCCTGGACAGGGCAAAGGGCCCCAGACTGATCTCAGCTGCTAATTCAGGAGGCCTGGAGATGGTCCTAAGGGAGACTAGAGAGTAGACAGACATCTGTTAAGTAGTGAAATCTCTGGGGGCATCCTGATGTGGGGGACAACACCTGGCACCATGTACAGTTCCCCTACTAGGGCCTGGGGTACATCCTCCCAGGGGATCCTCCCAGTATATCCCAGTAGGGCTCTAAGAGTTCACCCAAGGTGCAAACTGGAAACCTTAGTCCTAGTGGGGCAGGGCTGTGAGGGGTGGGCAGCCTCTTGCCACTCAAAGCCCACCCTGGGCTTCTGGACTGCCAGGACTAGTGTGTCTCCCCACCCCCACTCAGAACTGACACACCTTCCAAATCTGGTTACACTCAATGACTTCCTCTCTTCCTCAGCCTTCCCCTCCCTCTAGGGCAGCTTGACCCTTAGCTGCAGCCAATCGCAGGCCAGGGGGTGGGTTGGAACAGGGCATGGACAGTCAGGAGTCCCCCTCCCAGGCAACTGAAGCGCCCAGGGCAATCAGGAGTTAAAGCTCCCGGCCGGTGGCTCAGCGCCTTTTTAGGTTTCTGAGGCTGGGCTCTGTTTGCCCTAGCCCGGCCTGATCCCAGATGGGGAGCACATGCCTGCAAACAGCCTTGGTGGAGCTTCGGGCCACTAGTCTCCCTGGCCTCAGGGCCCTGAGGACTCAGAGATGGTTGGGACCTGTCTTAAGTCTGCTTTTGCCCAGCGGCGAAGGAGATGGGAAGCCATTTGCTTTCATGGGGGTGGCGGGAGACGCCCCCAGGACTTAACAATGGGTACCAGCCCTGTCCTCGCAAGCATGCGCAAGGGTTACCCGAAAGGAAAAGAAGGGGACACTGAGCAGGTTGGTAGGAGTGTACGAAGGGAGGCTGAAACTGAGAGGTTCGAAAAACTTCGGAAGGGCTGGACTTCCTAGGGGTGTCTGCTGTCCCTAGAGGGGCGTCAGGGCTGCAGCCTGTGCTGGTGAGAGAGACACCCGACCAGGGTCCTCTCGTGCCAAGGGAACCGCTCTCCCTCTCCCGGCTCTCGGTACCCTGTCCCAACCCCCGCTGTGGCCGTGCCCTGTCGCCTGCACTGACCGATGGACACAAGCTTGATGTGTTCGCGCTCCAGGAACTCCAGGGCCACAGACACATTCTCCAGCTTCATCTGGCGGAAGTTGGGGCGCGGGTGGAACTTGCGGTACATGCGCTTCTGGCTGAGCACTTCGAGCAGCGCGATGAGGCGCAGCCCGTCGCTGAGGTCGCGCTGCAGGTCGGTCAGGCGCTTGCCCACGCACTTCAGGTGCTCGTTGCACCACCGCGTGAAGGTGTTTTGCTGGATCTTCTTCCACGGCGCGTCCTCCGCTAGGTCCTTCTCGGTCGACGGCATCTCGTCCGCCTCGTCGGCCAGGCCGAGGCCGGAGGCGTCCGAGTAGCTGCTGTTGTTCATCATGCTGGCGCGGCGGGGGGCCGGGGACGTGCGGCCTGGGGTCAGACTGCGGGTGCTGTCGGGGCGCTGTCGGGGCGGGACACGGCGCTCTCGGGACACGGAGCTCTCTCGCGCTCTGGCTGGCGGGGCTCGCGGGCCTCCTGGGCTGAGCTGCTGGGCTGGCCGGCTGGGGCTCTCTCTCCCTCCCGGGGCGGAGCGGTGCTCGGGAAAGTGCGGGCCGGGCCCGGGCAGGGGGTTTAAGAAGCCCCCGGGCTGCCGACCCCCCCGCCGCGCCCGCGGCCCCGGGGTCCACGTCAGAGCGCCGGCCTCCCAGGAATGCCGCCCGGCCCGCGGGTGGGGGCCGCGCTGAGCCCCACGGCCCCGCCTCCGCCCGCCCCTCCTCCACGCAGCCCGCAGGAGCGGGATGGGGTGGGGGCGCTTGCCCCGCGCTTCCCCACGCACACGCTACACCCCAAATCTAGTCTCAGTCATTTCGAGGGTGAAGTCCGCTCCTTCCACACCCTGACTGGGTTAAAGAAATGAATGGGGAAACTGAGGCAGTGGTTAGGGCTGCACACACTGATCGGGTGTTGACAGAATTTTCTGGAGCTGGTGACGAGGCTGTTGACACAGCCTAGGACTCCTGGCTTCTAGCCTGGTGTATTGTCCACCTGTGAACTCAGAAAGGAAGTAAGAGTGAGTGAGTGAGCAAGCGAGCGAGCGTGCGTGTGTGTGTGTGTGTGTGTGTGTGTGTGTGTGTGTGTGTGTAGACAACCCCAGAGGAAGCAGGGACACTGACCAGGCCATCTTGGGGGGAAGACCGAGTTCAAGGGGCTCCCCTTATTTTGCCACTTTACAAGCAGAAAACCCTTATTTGGAACACAGACCCAGGGCCACAGGAGAAAGACCAAGGCTCCTGACCCTGACTCAGTATCCCTGTCACTAGCCCATTTAGACTTATTGGCTCAGAATGAAGGTGAGCTCAGGAAAAGGGTACCCGGTGAGTCACTTGGTGTGCCCCCAGCCTGACTCAACCAAGCTGATGAGGGGAGGGAAGACTGCCCCAGTACTAGGGAGCCCCCTGGGCAATTTGCCCATATGCTCTGGGCAGATCCTCCAGGGAAAGCAGGAGTGTGCCAGATATCAGGAAGAGCCCTGGCACAGGAGCCAGGGGAAGTGTGACTGGGGCAAGTGGGCAGGGCCAGGGGCAGGTGGGCATGAAGGGAGCAGGCTGGGAGCCTAGGCAGGACTGGGCATAGCATAAGCCCACTGAGGCAAGAGGCATGGGGTGAGAGCAGAGAATCTGAGGCAGTCACAGCTGTTGCAGACTAAGGAAAGAGTTACAAAGATGCATCTGTATATTAAGGAGAGGTCAGATGTCCTGACCTCTCCGCTTTCCCATCCTTCAAAACCAAGTAAGCTTAGCAGGGAAGGAAGACCGTCCTTAACTCAAGCCATGCCGTAGTTGAGGCTTGGGATGGTTCTTCGACCTTATAGGTAAATCATTTTATGATATTCCTCTCCTCACAATCATAGTGAAAAGGAAGGGGATAGTGAACATCTTTGGGGGCTCTTTCCCCAAGGGCAGAGTTAAAGCAATGCCCGTTGTGGACTTAAAAAGGAGTTTAGGGGCTTTGAGGGAGGTGGTGCTTATGATGACATTTCCATCAATCATTTCTTTTTCTTCTCACCTACTGAGAAGGCCTGGTCCTTAGGCGAAGGGGGTTGGGGGGAGGGGCCAGAAACAAGGGACCTGTAGTGTATGGTGTGTGTGTCAGGGGGTGCCTCTGGGGCCCTGATAATGACAGGAGAGGTATAAATAGCTTGGGCCTGCAGCTCATGTTCTCTTGGCTGCCTGTGACGAGGTGCTCAGGAATTCCACTCTCCTATTGGCAACCCCCCTCCTTGTCTCCCAAACTGTCATTCTCCCCAAGCTACCTTCATCCCACAGCCAAAACCCCCAGCAGGCACCAGCTCTGTCTGTTTGAAAGACTGAGCTCTCCTGTGGAGGGGTGCCTAGCTCGGCACACATAGCCACATAGCTGGGCCTCACAAGGGAAGCGCTCTCTCTCTCTCTCTCTCTCTCTCTCTCTCTCTCTCTCTCTCTCTCTCTCTCTGTGTGTGTGTGTGTGTGTGAAGGCAGACTTCTGATAGCCAGCTCACGGATTCAGGAGCATTAGGCTCTGCAGTGGAAGAAACCAAAATATAGATCTAAAAAAGAATGGATTACTCTCTGAGCTACTGGAGAGGGAGAAAGGAGGTCGGGTGGAGTACCCTTATAGTCCCTCATGGATCTTAGTCTCATGTGGGGGGTGTTTTGGGGGTCCCTAGTCAGGCCAGGGACTCTGTTGGGATGGGAATGTTCAGAGAGAAGCTAGCAAGGGGAGAGCCCTCCCAAGGATAGCTCCCCCGCCCCCACCCCACACTCTCTTGGGTTCATTATCTCACTCTGGGAAGATCTGTGTGCAGGCCCCACACAGGAGGGAGCGAATGGTCAGCAGAGCAGGGCACAGAGTGCCAATGGATGATTCCCGACACCCCCCTCCCCGAAACCTGAGCCTGTTGCTCTCCAGGATAAATCGGGGCCTGACTCAGGCCCCAGCAGCCTGTCACAGTCAGCCTACCCAGGAGCAGGCTGGTGACTCAGCCCTCAATATAGCCCATGAGCCCAGGCCCCAGCCTCAGTCATGCAGGCAGAACAGACCGTGCGCAATGCTGTCCTGGGGCCTGCCAAGGGGGGCCCCCACCCTGAGAAGAGCTAGGATGTTCTCCCCACAGGCCAGACAGAGGTCCCAAGAGGGGCTTTACAGGTGGTTTCATCAGCTGAGTGTGTTTGAGAAGTGTTGGCTGGGGCCACAGGCTGTTTATAGCCCCCTGACTATCTGTTGACCTATCTCAGGAGACCAAGTTGCCTGGCTCATCACCTGGGCCTGCCTCTCCCATCGAGGGACACTGCTTATCAGTCACCAGCAGTGGTGTTGACTTGGGTTGAAGCCATTGGAGTGAGTCAAATGTTTGAAATTTTTGAGTTTTGGAATCAGGGACATTTCCATGGTCACCTGTAATGCTGCTAGGCCTCCAGAGTCGGGATCCTGACAGTCAGTGATACTGTGGCCTGGCCTGGATGTCAGGCAGGGTGCTAGAGGGGAGAGATACAGGACTGAATCCCAGTCTCTCCACGTCTAGCTCTGCAGGTTACATAACTTCAGGGGGTTACATAACTTTTTGAGCCTCTACTTCTTCATCTGTAAAATGGAGTTAATAGCATCCTCAAAGGATGGATAGAGATAAGAAACAAACAAAACAAAAAACAAAAGCATGGATGATGACTAGTGTGGTACCTGGCACTTATTAGGGGACTGCAAGATCTCATCTGCTGCTAGGACACTAAATTCCTCTGGGGAATAGAGTCCTTCCTCACAGCTGTGTGTCCATAGTCCAGATCTCCATGCTCTTCCTCTCACCTTTTCCCTGCATCCTGGTATTTAACCTGCCAGAACCAGCAGTACTGTGCTCTTTAGAGACACTCACCCGAGCCTCAACAGCAGCTGTCCTTGGCAGAAGCTGCAGGTGTCACTCTGCAGGGGACTGCTTGGGGAGCCTGGCCTGCAGGCAGTGGGTAGAAAGCAGGCAGCTATGCAGAGGGCAGAGGCACGGGCTCTTCATTCTAACTGTACCCAGATTTCCAGATTTCGGTGCCTGCCTGCTTGTGGTTTTGAAGACACACTTTCTCTAGATTTCAAATCAGCTTCTGTCTTTTAAAGCTAAGTCAGGTGAATGTTTCACATTTAAAAGAGACCTGTTTCATGTGCTCTGGGAACACAGGGTCAATAAGACCTGAAGGTACCAAGTCCAAGCCAAATGAAGAGGCAGAAGGGGTGTGTGTGTGTGTGTGTGTGTGTGTGTGTGTGTGTGTGTGTGTGTGTG
>CABHPP010135404.1:0-14151 GCA_902168425.1 Peromyscus attwateri | reverse complement strand
GTGTGTGTGTGTGTGTGTGTGTGTGTGTGTGTGTGTGTGTGTGTGTGGTGTAAGTGCCTGTGGAAGCCAAAAGAGGGAGTTGGGTCCCCTAGAGCTGGAGTTACAGGCAGTTGTACGTTGACTCATGTGGGTGCTGGGAACTGAACTCTGGTCTTCTGAAAGAGCAGAAAGCACTCGTAATTGCTGAGCCATGTCTCCAGCCCTAGGGCAAGGCTCTCAAATGGGGAGAAGGCCAGGTACCCTAAAGGGATCAATTGTTGTTTGTAGGGAAAGACAGGCCATATTCTGTCATGATCCGGGCTTTTGGTCCAGGTCTCTTGGCAGGTCTCTTGGCAGAAGGATGGAAGAACCTTCTCTTCTAATTTCAAATGGTATTGGTGGTCCTCCATGTCATCTGAACTGCGTCTACTGTTACTGCTATGTGGCTCACACGGAGCAGAGCCAAGCTGCAAAAAAGACTCTCAAAAGAGTGGAGCTTCCGTGAAGATGCAGATGAGCTGAGCTGCAAAGACTCTGAGACCAGCCAAGCTACCCGGAAGAGGCTTAGACCAGCTCAAGAACTTGGAGAGGACACTCTCTGACACTCTCCAACTGCCTGCAGGCTGTGCAGTGAGCTCCAGGTTCCCAGCTTTTGTGAGCTAACACCCATGCTGGGGTGGGCTTTGGTGATGCAGCCATCTTTGAGTCATTTCTGCTCCTGTAAGTGACCCCTCTCCCATACTCCTGTAAGTAACCCCAATAAAACTCATTGGTTCACCAAATTGGACTTCGGTGATATCTGTATTTAAGTCTGTCATGAGTTCCCCAGTGAGTAGATGCATGTTGTTGCAACTCCTTAGGAAAAATCTGTCATACAACAGAGGCAGAAAGAGGGGTTTCAAGGTCATAAAAGCCATTCTGTTCACTGTGGTTTAAGAAAACAGTTGGGGGTCCTGCACGTGGAACAATACTCTTGAGAACAACCAATCATAAAGGAAGGGAAGTAAATAGAAACCTGCATAAATTGTCCCAGCCAAGCTGCTATCTCCTTTAAGATATATTTTCAATCCTGTCCAGCATTAAGCTCCAGGAGGCTGACCTTGAAAGATTACATCACCTTGGTATATCTGCTCTCTGGTTCACTGATAGTTTCAGCTAATGAAATGCCACTGGGATACAGGAAGATGGGAGGAAAGGGTACTAAACTTCCCTCATCATCATAGATCTGGTATAGCACTCCTTCCTGTCAGGATCCCTTCTCAGGGCTCCAGCTTCTAAAAAGTATGATTTGCGTGTCAGGTTGAGTAAAAGTATGCACACCATGGTGCACATTTGGAGAATCTGTTTTCATTCTACTGTGGGTTCAGAGAATTGACCTTAGGTCGTCAGGCTTGCTCAGTATCCTGCTTAGCTTCATCTGTCAAGTTGACATAGGCTAAAGTCATCTGAGGGAGTCTCAACTGAGGAGGACTGCTAGGATCAGGATGGCCTATGACCGTATCTGTGAGGGACTGTCTTGACTGATGATTGATGTGGGAGGGTCCAGCCCACTTTGGGTGCCACAGTGCATGGCAGTTGGGCCTGGGCTGCACAAACAGCGTCCTTCCACGGGTTCGGATTTGGGCCCATGCCCTGACTTCCTTCAATAATGGATTGTGACCTGAAGTGTAAGTCCCTTCTTCCTCCTCCAGCCTAGGGTGGTAACAACTTTTCACTGCTGTTAGGACCCGGGTACTTGACAGTTTCTCCTTGGTTCTCCAGTCTCCCACACATAATTGCTTCAGGAAATTTTCTCTTCAGTCCAAGAGTCAAGTGTCTTATTTGCTGCCAGGCTCATGACTAATTAAAATGTCTCCAAGGGTGAGTCCCTGGAGTCAGGGGGCTAAGGCACAAAGGCTCCCATGAAGATCTTCTTAGGGCACAGAAGTTGAGAGGTCTTTTCTTTTGCCCATTTGCCCCCTGCCCCACACATGGGGGACCCAGTTCACTCCAGTTCTGTGTTCTTAAGAGTTCCCTGAGATAGGGTTAAACAGGTACAGTGCAGTCTCTGTGATTCATCTGGCAGCAAAGACAGCCAACCTCATTTCTGCAAAGTCGTATTTAAAAGGCAGACTCTTAGGTGGGATACTTGGTTGCGGGGTGATTGCTCTGTTCAGTGTTATGTGAAACATTTAATGAAGAAAAAGCCACACAATGTCTCATGTAATTAGGTTGACATTTAATTACAAGGAACCCAGGTTCTTACACAAGGCAGGTGGCTAGGAGCCAGCAACTCCCATAAGCTTTTCCAGTCTGAGTGGCTGAGGCAAAGGAGATGGGGGACACATGAGTGGGTTGGGGGCTCTGCACAGTGTGTTCTGCCCAAAGGGGAGGGTGGGAGGCTCTGGGATCCGCCCTCTGGGCTGGCCCAGGTGCGCCATCACTTCATGTAGCAGTATTCTGTGTCTTGCGGTCGCATGTTGGGTAACACATACAGAGCCACAGCTGCAATCGCCAAGAATACCACAGGCTTCCACATCCCAAACATGTTCTGTGGGGACCAAAGAAAAACAGTGAGTCCCAAGCCTTCTGAACCCCTCTAGAAAGCTAGAGGGCACGCCTCAGGGACATTATAGCTTAGCCTCTCTCACCTCCTGGGTAACCATGGAGACTATGATCTTTTCATTCTGGCACCACTAGTCTGTGGCCGGATACTGTATGCATCACTTAGGTTATTCCTGAATCTGTGCTTGATTTGTCCGTGTGTGTGTGTGTGTGTGTGTGTGTGTGTGTGTGTGTGTGTGAAGAAGTGGGGTAACCCGGGCCTTTGGAGGAGGTAGGCACATCTCATGAGCTTTCTGTAGAAGTGAGATCTGAGGTAAGAGGCGGAGGGGCTGGGGCATGAGAGGAAGTGACCAGAAGTGACCAAATGCACTGGAGAATGAAGAAGTAAGGAGTGCATTGGTAGCCAGGGACTTTATGTCAGATAGCGTTATTTCTAGAAAGTTCAGGGGAACCTGCTGCTGGTCCTGGGAAGCAAGTGTCAAGAGCCAACACATACACTCCTCACCCCAGCTCCCCACATTCAGTCACTAGGTCATGGACTGACCTGTAGCACACACTTAGAGTGCACTAAGGCTTCTAAACACTCCAACTGCTGGTCAACCCTGATGATTCATGGGTAGCAAATAATACCATAAGAAAATATTCAGGAAACATGAATTCTCTTGGACAGGAAAATAAGAGAAATGAGAGAAAATGTTCCTACCCTTTCTATTCTTTTGTAGTGTATTGGTTAAAGGACAGAATTTGGATTTTGAATCATAAGTTATGGCATAAGGGAAAAGGTGGCTTGAAGACAAAAAATGGAGTGTAGCCATTCAAGCTAACAACATACTTGCTTAGAATAACTGATCTAAAGGAAAAATTTAAGCTAATTTCAAAGAGCAAAGATAATCTCTCAAATTTGTAGGAATAGTTACTAAGAACAGAATATGTAAAATGAAAAAAACTTAATGTTGAAGTGATGTACAGAATAATCCATAACAGAAACTTGAAGCAGAACCAGGAGGATATATGAATGCTGTTGCCTGGTCTACATGTCAGGCCCTCTCAAGACAAAGGGACAATCTAGAAAAAAATGTTGACTCCAGCTGCGGTAGCACACATAATCCCAGCACTTAGCTACATGACCAGTCGGAGGCCAGTCTGGGCTTCCTGAGATCCTGTCCCAAACCCCAGAAAACCTCCAGATACCACTGCTAGTTGAGGAGGTATTGGTAGCTGATGGATGCTGTGAGATGGACAGCCCCTTTTTTGTGTATGTGTAGATGCAGCTACTGTTAATAGCTCAGGTGGGTGGCCCGACATCCATGTGCATACAGACAACACTGAGTTGACTTATTCGAGTATCCCAAAGAGCTTCTGGGCCTTCTAGCAGCCACAGGCTTCTGGATGTATCACCAGACTGACAGATTAAGGAAATCATATTTGGACTTCAGCAAGGTGTCTGACAAGATGTCCTTGAAGCCCTCGCAGACACAGGCAGACAGACAAGTAGGATAACAGTATAGTCTGCTGTACGGTCATTTCTTAAGTGGCCAAATTGCTGAATAGAGACCTTGGCAAGACAAGCCTCTACAGGCTGGGTCCTTCCATGCAGTCTGGCTGGACACAAAGGCAGCGGCCTTGTCACCCCTGAGGATGTGAATGAAGCTAGCAGGAAAGAGGAATATTGTGAAACACAGGGTCAAGGTAAACAACCAACCAAAACCCCACCAAATTCAAGGGTCACAGGAGTGAACTGCAGCTAACAGAGAAGAATGGAGATTTGGCCCAAACAATCAAGTGTTAGTACAGAATGGGAGAGGATACTTAGTGTGCACAGTATACAGAAGAGTTTTAGAAACAAGACACGAATGAATTAATATTAGTGACCAGGAGAGCCACTGAGGGTGAAGGCTGCGTCAGCAGAACAGGCTGACAGTCTAGTGTGGTTGTGTCTGTTGTGCCTGGGGCCACAACGGGCGGTGCTCAGAATGAGAAGAGGTGGTCAGTAAGGGCTGGGGATGGAGTTCAGCTGGTAGAATACTTGTCTAGTATGTATAGCCCCGGACTTTATCCCAGCACCCCCAAACCTCAGTGTGGTGGCACACACATACAATCCCAGTAACCCAGAGGTGGCCGCAGGAGGATCAGAATTCAAGGTCATCCTCCTCTACATGTAATTTGAGGCCAGTTTGGGCTACAAGAGACCCTGCTGAAAAAAAAATCACAAAACAAAATGTCGGGGGAGGAAGTGGGGTCAGTGAAAGCACTAAGAAACTGACAGAGGATTGGTTGTTTTTTTTCTGAGACAGGGTCCTTACTTGTAGCCCAGGCTGGTCTCAAAGTCCCATCTTCCTGCCTCTCTAACTGAAGTGATGGGATTACAGGTACACGTCATCACACCCTGCCTGCCAAGAGTCTAACTTTAGAACTGCTAATAACAACTCCTTACAGTCATATCCACAACTCCTGGTTGTATTCACTGTCTACACTTTAGTTTTATCACGTGTAAAATGAAACAGCAAGGGCTTCCTCAGAGGATTGCTGTAGGGATTAAATTAGTCCATAGATGTACTGTGACTAGAGAAGTGCCTGGCACACAGCACATGCTGTTTAAGTGCATGCTTTTTTGTTACTCATATGATTTTCAAAATTGAATTTAATCTATTTTTCTAATTTTAAAAAGTATTATTTATTTATTGGGGGGGGGTGTGCATGTGGAGGTCAGAGGGCAACTTGTAGGAAGGAGCAGGCTCTCTGTTTCCACCTTGTGGATCCCAGGGAAGAAACTGAGGCAAGCACTCTTCCCCTGAGCCATCTTTCTGACAGGCTTTGCGGTAACTCATCTGCTCCTCCCAGGAACTGTAAGGAAGGCAGGGTGGAATCAGCCCTCATTTACCTTGGAAGAAACTGAAGTCTAAAGTATGTCGTTCCCTAGGACAAAGCTAACAGGGGAAACACTTGGTCAAGCTCTTGTCACTTGTCACTACCTTCTACAGTATGGTGCCTCAAGATCTGGGCAGAAGCTGTACACTGAGGACTTGGCCAGAGCTCAGGGCACAAAAGGCTCCCAAGAGAACTCTTAACCACAGTTCCTTCTCTGCTCTCTGATGGGGCATGGTGGAGCCTGGCAAAAGGCTGTGGCTGAATCCCTTGTGTCTCATTCCATAGGGACTCCAGAGACTTCTGGAAGTCTGCAGGGAGAACAGGTGTAAGCAGAGGTCCCTCATGGAAGAAGCTAAAGACTGCTGTGGGAAGTAACTGAACAGCCTGAGAGAGAGAAAGAGAAAGACTGAAGGGCAGGGGATTGTGAGAAGATTGAGGAGGGAGAAGCGGAAGCCAGCCGCGAGGGGAGGTAAGGAAGGTGGCTCAGCAGGGCAAGTCCCTTGTTGCTAAGCTGATGACCTGAGTTCCATCACTGGGACAGACAGGGAAGAAGGAAAAAAAACCCAAAAAACAGACCCCTGAAAGTTGTCCTCTGACCTCCACACACCAGCTCACCAAATACATGTAATATATATATATGGAAATGGTGAGGGGTGTCACCAACAAAAGCTGTCACTCTGAAACTTTGCATTAAGCCAACTGCACTTTATTTAGAGAGGCAGGAGAAGCGGGGAGAGAGAAGTAGCAGAGTCTGAGAAGGAAGTCAAAATCGAACTTACAGGTTCCAGGAGGCAGGTGGAGCCACAGGCTCCTACCTTAGCCCATCAAACAATCTTCATCCTAAACTGGCAATTCTGTCAACAGACCGGATTACGTGAGCTAGGCCAATGGAGAGGTGCCCAGAACACATCAGTCTTGATTTCCTGAGAACATTTACATCTCAAGTCATTAGGAACTTTTCACCAATATCACATCCTCTCCAGAAGCCTGGCTTGAGAAGCCAATTATAATGGAATCTGGTCCCCCAAAGGAATGAACACAATTGTACATAATTTCGTGGGATTTTGTTGTCATTTTTCTGGTAACCAGAAGTTCCAAACTAGAGACCTTTTACGGTGGGAATATATAATATAGCAGGGATTCAGTTTTACTTCCGTCAAGGTGGAAGGACCAACTGAGGGTGCCCTCATCCAAATGTTTCTGAGAGGATCAGAAGGATCACAGCTCTTTGGACCTCCTCTGTCACCCTTCAACACAGGGAGCAATTCCTTCTGGATTGAAACAATGGCAAAAGCTTGTCTCTGGGGTTTAAACAAAGACAAAGCTCAGGCCTGCCTTGCAGGCAAACATCAGCTCATCAGAAGTAGCTTAGGAGCTTTGTCAGCAGCAACGGAGATGTGCCAAGGACAGAAACTCAAACTGTACCTCTGGTAAGCATTCCAGCTACCTGTGCATTATGTACCTCATGACATGCTCAAGAAGGCTGGTAGGCTTTGCAGCAAGGAAAAAGCCAGGGCTACAACTCAGACCTGAGCATTGCCTATTACGTCACGGGAGAAGTAAGAAGCCGAGGGAAGAGGAAGCTATACCAGTACCTGGGTTAGGACGCTGTCTCAGCCCACCAGCACCAGAGCAGAGCTGATATGACCACCAGGCCTACAAGAGGCAAGGAGAATATGGGGGGATCTGGGGCAGGGGATGGCTGCAACACGTCAAATGAGAAGCACAGGAGAGACCGGGGGACGCGGGGTTGTATGAAAAGACACAAAGACACAAACCCAACAGATAATGAAGATGAGAAAACAAAGGGGAAAGAGAAAAGAATCAAAGGTTAAAAACCACATAAGCTGGAGCAATAGCATGTCTTCTCTGCTCCCAGAGCCTTGAGACAGCAGAGGAGTTCCTCCTACTGGCAGCCTGCAAGAGTTGCAAAACTGGGTTAAGCAGCAGATAGGTCCAAAGTAGGTATCTGGACCAGTTTTCTCTCGAGTCATGTGCAGCTCACATCTTGTCAAGCAGAAGTGACCTGCACCTAGATCTTTCTTGAGTCAGACACTGGAGAAGTGAAGCTTCAGAGAAGACAGTGGACTTCCTTGCTGGAATTGGGTAGATACTTTTTCCTGGATCACTCCAGGAAGAGCTGTCTTCAGCGAGGCCACCTACTAGCTTTACTTTCCACCAGTTTTAGTGGTACGCAGAGCTCTGGTTCCTACGATCCCCTAGGAATCTAATGCTTTTGCTTTGTGAGACAAAACATACTACTTCAACCTAACAATGGAGAAAGTTCCTTCTTTGACTGCAACAAGTTACACAGAGAAACTGAACTTGTACCCAATAACATGACTGCCAGTTGAGCTGTCTGCAAAAGATTCAGGACCCACTGGGGCAAAGGTGTATCTATGTGTGTATTTCAACAATGTATCTGAAGTACAAAAGTCAAGCTTAGATTTAGAAAAGTGGTTCCTGAGGTCAAGAAGTCTATAAGCTCTGAACCAGTCTGTGGTAGAATATGGTAAGTTCCAAAGAAATATTGGCCTGAAGGAGGGCTATAGTCACCCCTGTTTACAGCCTAAGTAACAAGTCCTCCACCTCATGGTTAATAGGGAACTGTATACTGGATCACGAACCAGTCATGCAGACTGAACTGCTAGAAAATCCCAGGTATCTATAAAGTGAGTGGGATAACCCATCACAAGAGACAGTTTCCTGCACTGTAAACTTGGGACTTAGCTAGCTAACTAGCCTCAGAGTAGGAATTCAGCTGCTGCATACCAATGGAAATGTATCAGTTGTTAAAAGATGAAAATACTTCTGTAAGCAGCTAACTTACCTTTGTCATCCTCGTATACCCCAAGATTCCTCCCCTCCAATCTCTCAGAGACCCAAGGACTAAAGGGTTAGAGCAGTGGCTAATGGCAGACTGGCTAGTGTCCCTGCTGTGCAGACAGAAACTTCGAGTGTCACCCGTTCACTTCCTCCCTGAGGCCCAACTCTCACATCCTATGACATGCGAAACATGGCGGGTGATACAAGCCTACATGCCACAGCACTAACAAGGGTTAACTCTCACAGGGCATCATGGGAAAAAGAGGATGAGGTGACTTGCTGAGGCTAGCAGGAATGAAGGGCTTACACCATCAAGGTCCTCTGTGTCAGGGAGAGGGATGAGGGGACACTGTTGATGTAGGGAGGTGACGGCAGTGTACATGAAAGGACACATGACCTCCACCTTGGTTCCGAGAAAAGGGAGTCATTGTGCCATGGCTCCACAGCCAATTAGTCTAAGCCTGCCATTTTCCTCAGAAAGACTACCTTCACCAACCCCTTCCCCATTCCCACGCCCAGCACATACTCGCTGGCCTCTACTCTTGTCGGGGTGTACCCCTGGCAGAGCCACTCCTGAAAACCAGGGCACCTGGGCCCCAGGCTCATTCCCACTCCATCCAGCCTTGGCTGTGGTTACCTTTCTGCTCTCAGAAAGTGTAAGAGGGTTGCCTTCCTCAGCAGCCTCAGAAGACTCCTCTTCTTCATTGTCTTCCTTATGTTCCTCTTCTCTGTACTCCTCGTAGTCTCCACCCTCATTTTCTGTGGGCTTGGGCACTTCCCTAGGCTCAGCTGGCTTAGTAGCTGGTTCACACAAATCTTTCTTGTCTTGTTTTTCCTTCCTTTTCGCCTCTTCCAGCTCCTTTTCCTCTTTCTCTAGCTCCTCTAAGTTCCTCTGGCTGGCCTTATAGTACAGCACCACCTCCAGACTCTGTGGGGTGGAGGCAGAGCAGGGCAAGGCTGCCGTTACCTAGAAAGAAGCTAACCCTCAAGACAGGGCTACTCTCCCTCCAGAAAGCTCTACTTGGACCACATCAGAGTCCCACTGCACAGGACTGTGTTTTGGGACTACAGGCTAATCTTTCCAAGAGTGATGTGGAGGGCAGTCACATTTAGTATGGTGAGCCAACACTTCTTATTTGGCCATGAAGCCATTTTAAGCAGTTAACCATGATTCAAGAGTCTTGGGGTCTGCTCCTCAACTGTTGCTTTCTACCCTTCCTGGTGATTTTTATCACACCCAATCCTCTTGAATAAATTTCTTTCTCTCTATCTATTGATCATGGAACTAGGAACAACAGGAATCCCTGAGATGGGTTTTGGCTAGTGAAAGCGGTTACTGGTCAGTCTTCCCAGAGCACCCAGGAAAGTGGGCAAACTCTTATGAAGACAGAACTCCTGCAAAAGCCTTCCTCAAAGTACCATCCTTGGCGGGAATTGTTAGTGGAAATGACGTTTCTCCCCAGGGCCTCCTCCATCCACCTGCCTCCCTGGCCACTAAGGATGCAACTCACCTTTTCTTTCTCAGAGCTGCTCTCGGAGTTCTCTGAGCATGCCCTGCTCACCTTCTTACTTTGAACTCCATTGGCATTCTTGTTCATGTTCTTATTGCCATTCTTCCCCCTGGTTTCTGAGCTAATGGAGGGCCTGTTCTCTTTGAGTTGGCGGAGTTCTTCCTGGCAGCACTGCAGCTGCCCCTCCAGCTGCTCCTGCACTGCCAGGAGCCGCCCCTGCTCATCCATGCTAGCCTGGTATTGCAGCTGCAGCTCCCGCAGCTTAGTCTGTAGTTCTTTGATCTGTTGGTGGTGGGATTCCAGTTATCCACAGCAGTCCCACCCAGTCAGCACAGGCCCTCAAGGAACCACTACCTCGCAACTCCCCCTGCTAAAGCTCCCAAGGACATGGACAGTAAGAAATTCAAGTAGACAACGAAACCTAAGCAGTTTCACAGAGAGCTTTCCCCCTAAGTTGAGGTTACCTGAAGGTCTGCATCTAGCATGATAAAAAAATTAGTGTTAAATCTAAATATTATTATTATGTTTTTGATCAGGACCTCTCTGAGGAATAACTACAGACCTACAGAACTGCCACCACTTCTGAACCTCAGGCATTTATTATTCTCTAATTCTTTCCCCAGGATCTCCTACCTCACCCAGTCCATTCCTCTGATAGATAGATACTTAGGGAATTGCTGCATACACCTGGCAGTATGCTGGGATCCTGCACCTCCCTCCTGGTAACACACAGTTACAAGCCTGTCCCCTTAGTCTCAGGTTGTCTTCCTGGGCTGATGGCAGCCTATGGTCTGTTCAGTAAGCACCATTAAGACTAGGCTCTGTGGCCATCACTCTCTGGGTCTGTTCCATCTCTCCCAGGCACACATGCAGTGACCCTCCTCCCACTGGACAGTGAACCATGGCTGGTCAGAGTCCTGTCCCTGAAGTGTATATAATCTAGTTGAAAAAAAAAAAAAAAAAGACAATGAATTCAAAATAATAAAAGAATATTGGCAAGTAAAAAAAAAAAAAAAAAACACAGCTCCATTTACACTTCCACAAGTGCTCCAGGGCACAAAGTCAAAGCATAGAAGCAGCAAAGGGAGGAAAGAAGACTGGTGGACCTGTATGTCCCAGTACAGTGAGCACTGGAGAGACATCCTTCACCTGACAATGTCCATCAGCTGCAGCGACTGCCTGGCCTCCTGGAGTTGGTTTCCCTGCACGCCCCTCCCCGCCTCAATCTCTCCAGTGGTTCTAGGGACTTCCAAGAGGGAAGCCAGCCACTGGCTCAGTTACCTCGCTCTTGTCGTTCTGGGGAGCTGCGGGTTTCTCAAGGCTCTCCATGCACTCCTTCAGCTCCTTCTCACAGCTCTCCAGCTCATCCTTCAGCTCTTTCTGTTTCACCAGCAGCTTGCTCATCTGCTCCTGCAGCTGGCTGTGGTCCTCCTGGCTCACCTGGTACAGGGCCTTCACTGCCTGCAACTTGGTCAGCACCTTGGCCACTGTTTCCTCAAAGTGCTGCAGGGATTGGGGGAGCGATGATGGCACCCCAAAAAGCATTTCATCTTTGCCCTACACTTTGCTAGGCCCTTCCCTAGAGCTGCCCCTAGGAGACTGTATTTCTTCCCAGAAAGAACCTCCTGACTATGTTCAAAGTCCTGAACCCTGGGGTCTTTGTCTAAATCAGGCCACCTCTGTCAGGAGTGAGGGGAATCAGGGCAACCATGAGCAGAAGCCTTACATACTTCAGGAAGTCTTCCAGGCCAGCTCTGACCCTACTCCTACCTCACTCCTTATGCCCTTCCCCTGGTGATGTTTCTCTCAAAGATGGAAACCCATCTTCCCCTCTGACCAATCATCTGGCCATGGTTACCTCTATGTCTTCAGGCTCAGCTGGGTCCTCATCAGCACCACTGCTAACATAACTCTTGTGAAAGGTTTCAGAGCTACCAGCACTGACAAAACTCTTCTTATAGGTAACACTTGTGGTGCTGGAGCCGTAACTCTTCTGAAAGGCCTCATTGGAACTGGTGTTGCTGTCATAGCTCTTGAGGAAGCTTTCATTGCTGGCCCTGGAGCTTACATAACTCCTTTGGAAACATTCATTGTCCTCGATGGTGCTGTCATAACTCCTGTGGAAGCTTTCACTGCTGGGGGGCATGCTGCCTGAGTTCTTCCTGTAGGACTCAAGACTCATTTTTATGGTGGGGGACTGAGTTTGGAGCAGCTGTATCTCTTCCATGCAGAGCTGTAGCTCAGCCTGCAACCTCTTCCGCTCCTCCAGGAGCCGCCCATGCTCCTGCTGCAGTAGCTCCTGTTGCTTCTGACTGGTGTCATATAGCACCTGCAGAGCCTGCAGCTGGTCCATAAGCACCTTAGACTAGGGGGGAGGCAGGGGGAGCAGGAGACAGCACCATTACTCTGAGACATTTCAGTCCTTTTAGCTGCCCCTCTCCCAGGGCAGATGTGAGTGCTTACCTGAGAGAAGTGTACGCACACACCTCAGTCTCACAAGGCCTTTGTCTTTGACTTAACCTACAAGTGACTGGTATATGTCAGTTTTCTGATCCTTTGGGAAAATCTCCCCAGGGCAGATACTCAGTGATCTTGGGTGTGGGAGTCCACAAAGGTTTCCTAATGAGATCTGAGCTTGCTTTACCCAGCAGAGCTGCATTGGAGGATGGCTTGACCACTGCAAGGTCACCAGGTGTTTGGGATGGTCTGCACTTGCTGAGCTGGGGGAGGTCTTTTGCTCCACCCCTTGGCATTCCTTTAAAAAGTCCCTTAGTAGAGACAGAGGAGGCTGGTGAGTTTGGACCCAGGCCCTCCTGAGGCTATCCTGTGTTTCTGTCTGTCTCTCTCTCTCTCCTCTATCCTTCTATCTACAAATTCCTCGTTTCCCCCTGCTCAAGAGTACCTTGGGGGAATAAGAGGGAGCTGGCCTCCCTCACTTAGGGCTCCTGTTTCTGTTGATTTCTGTACTCTGGCATATCTTCCTCCTTGAAGCAGTGTAAGTGGATCTCAAGAACACCCTGGCTCCCTACTACACCATCATTTTAAATCAAGTGTACCCACTATCCTGATCTTTAGGCTCAGTCCTCTCCCCTACCCTTCATGGTAAAATCAGCCCAGCTGGAAATGTGTGAATATGAATTCTTTCCTTGGAAGATACAGGCTTGGAATCAAAGTCTCGCTACCCATTAGTCCCTGTATCATCTGCATGGATTATGTATCTGGCTTTGAGGTATGTTTCCCAGGCCCAGTGAATATTCATTCAGCATTAGCTATACTTGATTAAGGAAACAGTTTATACCTGGTTTCCCAGTCTCTGTGTTATGCAGGCTTTTTAGTCTGGATATCTGACGGCCCTGGAACGATCAAGCCCCACAGTGTGGACTTCTGCTACTTCCTGGCTCTCCTTGTTCATGGAGCCTGAACTGAAACTGTCTACCTGCTCTATCTACCTCAGATCAAATTTACTCTCCAACTCTGAACAGACTCATATAGAAATTTCTACCTATCTTACCTCATAGGCACGACCACCTGGCAGTGCATGAGAAACACTGATTGCCTGCTAAGTCCCTGTGCCCTGGTCTGGACAGCGTGGTCAGTACCACAAACCTGTCTGTTGCAACTGCTTTCTTTGGAGAGAACTGGGCCCAGATTTGTTCATGGAGCCTCAAAGGGTTAAGAACTCAGAAAACGGAGCAGACGTTCCAGCTCTTACAAAAAAGATGATACATTTAGGGCCAGTGCAAAGGAACCAAAACGAACACTGAATTGATCCCACCACACATCCTGAAAATGCCATGTTAACAGGACTGAATGCAGTGGTCAGACAGACTTTTGGACCACTTGGGCTCTGTTCTAGATGCTGATTACACTTCAGCTCTTAAAGTTAAATCATCCTATAATTCCAAACACCAAACCAGAGTATGTGCCTCTGGAGAGATCCTCAGGGCATCTAAGCACTGCGGCAGCTTACTGGAGCCCAGGGAGGAGCCTGACACTGCTTCCTGTCCACACAGGCCTCCCTGACTCCTTCCCCGGAGCCCCCTCTCCCTGGCGCACTGCTGTACTCGTGAGAACCATCTCCCTTCCTTCTGCTGTGGTTACCTTATTCTCACAGTTGGAGGATTTATGCCCTTTGGCATCATGAGGGCTCACCAACACTTCCTGGAAATTAGACTCTTTGAAACCTCGAAGTTCATTGTGTGCCTCTAACTGTTCCTTTAACACACTCTCTTGATTCTTTATCAGTTTTCTCTGTTCATCCTGCATGCTTTGGTAGAGCAGCTGCATTTCACACAGGTCTTGCAACTTTGAAAGCAGTTCCTGACTCTGAGTAGGGTAGAGGAAGGAAACGTGATGAGTGACGGGAAAGTCCCCCTCCTAGGCCCATCCCTGTCAGGCTCCATCTCTTTATTGATTCACATAG
>CABHPP010135403.1:0-12739 GCA_902168425.1 Peromyscus attwateri | reverse complement strand
TCAAAGGAAATTAACTTTCCTTGTCCTGATGGGAACTGTAGACGAATTGCTAAATGGTCTTATTAATAAAAAACCTGGAGCCAGATATTGGGGTAAAAACCTGAGGGATCAGAGGAATAGGAAAAACCACAGCCAACCTCACTTTACTAATGCCTCAGTCTCCAAAGAGACCTACTTCCTGTATACCCACGCCTATATGCCTTTCTGTTCTGCCATCTCATTTCCTCTCTCCGCCCAGCTACATCACTTCTTCTGCCTGCCCAGCTCTGTCACTCCTGCCTGTCTGTACAGACCTCCAGACCTTTATGGTTAACTAGTGTCAGAATTTAAGGCGTGTGCCACCACACCTGGCTCTGTTCCCAGTGTGGCCTTGAACTCACAGACAGCCAGACGGATCCCTGCCTCCTGAGTGATGGGATTAAAGGCACGTGCTACCATTGCCTGACCTCTATGTTTACTATAGCGGCTCGCTTTTTCCTCTGATCCTCAGATAAACTTTACTGGGGGACACAGATAAAACATCACCCCAGGGAACAGTTTTGTCATGTAGCAAACATTTTATTTGGTCAGCTCTTCTGTTTTTCCCCCTTGAATAGGGCCCAATGCAACATCCGTGCCAGTTTTTCTGTTTTGAAATGTTCACCACTGGGGCTGAAGAGATGGCTCAGCTGCTAAAGGCACCTATTAACCTTGCGAAGGACCCGAGTCTGGTTCTTCGCACCCACACCGTGCAGTTCACAACCGCCTGTAACCCCAGCTCCAGGAGATCCAACATTCTCTTCTTGCCTTCGTGACCACCACCACCTGCACCCATCCCTGCACGTATGCACATAATTAAAAACAACAAAAGAAAGAATTTTAAAATGTTGACCAATAAACTAAAAATGAAAAGTAAAAACATCAGGGTCTGGAGAGGTGGCTCAGCAGTGAAGAACACTGGCTTCTCTTCCAGAGGAGCTGAGTTCAATTCTCAGCAACCATAGGGTAGCTCACAACCGTGGGATCTGATGTCCTCTTCTGGCATGCAGGCATACTGCAGACAGAGCACTCATACTAAAAAAAAAAAAAATAATAAATAAATAAAAAATAAAATAAAAAATCAGTCATACAAAACAAAGATCTATATATAAAACAATAGGTTAGTGCAATTTCACAGGCTCTAGAGATTTTGTTCCTAAGTGGAATCTGAGAACATCATTTTTACAAAGTGGTGTATTTAATTGGGTTAGCATAGCATAGAAAACTTGATTATCTCTAGTCTATTTCTGGACATTTAGAGGTTGTTTCTAATTTTCTCTTGTAGTAAGCATCTTCACACACATTGCTTTGTGCTTTTAATGGAGTTACAGAGTCAGAGGGCATAGACATTTAAATCATTCTTCACATAGATGGTAATTAGTCTTGCAAAGACTTACATGTGCTATCTATCACCTAGCAGTGATGTATGAGGATATCATTTCCCACCTTTTTATTACTGGAAACTTAGAAAATAGAAAACAGTTAAAAAAAAAAAGATAGTTTCTTGTTGATTTAATATGCATTTCTGTTTATTAGTTGAGTTGAGCATTTCCCCATATGCTTATTACTACTTTTTGATTCTTCTGTCATTTTTCTTTGTTTCCTTTATTTCTTGTCCACGGGCAAAACCCTTAGTTTGAAATTCTAACAATGCCAATCTAGGCAGCAACCAGGTATAAATAAACATCAGCACCTGCTCCCTGTTTGCAACATCTGCTTTATGGGGCCTTTGTTTTCGTTCTTGGTCGCCAGCTTTTCCTCACTGTCTCACACAGCAGCATTCATAACACAGGCAAAAGGAACCCAAAGACGGCTTTCACTAGCCTTAGATGGTGGCTGCGTCTCTCTAACTCAGGTTGTGACAAAATTCTAAAGGACGAATGCTACCAGAGTATGTAGAATAGCAAACACAACTCACAGTTTTTCTGAACCTTAAAAGAAATTAGGAGGTGGTGAGGGAGAATGGATTTATTTTCTGTTTGGTTAAAATAGTGGTTCTCAACCATCCTGATGCTGCGACCCTTTAATACAGTTCCCCTCGTGTTGTGACCCCCCCAGCCATACGATTATTTTCGTTGCTACTTTATAAATGTAATTTTGCTACTGTTATGAATCCTAATGTAAATATCTGTGTTTTCTGATGGCCTTAGGTGACCCCTGTGAAAAGGTTGTTTGACCCCAAGGAGGTTTTGACCCACTGATTGAGAACCACTGGGCTACAACATTGTTTCAGAGTTTTATAGCTGAATGGAGGTGTGCAAGTATCCCTCCTGCCATGATAGTTACATTAGACTGTTCGAGTTTTACATTTACATTTTATTAGTTACTGAGTTTTCACTTAGGAATTACCTTTAGTTTAAAAATCTGTATCTGGATGGTGTGGAGTTTGAGATTCCACAGTCAGGATTCTAGAGCCCAGATGGATCTTATATGACGTAAATTATTTCTCTCATGGCTGGGGCAAGTGTCCAGCAAGAGCAATTTAAAGAAGCGTGGCTTTGGTTTAGTCCATCTGGTGGGGAAGCATGGCGGCACGAGTGTGAGGTGGCTGGCCGCTGGTCATGTCACATCTGCAGCAGGAAGGTGTGTGTGTGTGTGTGTGTGTGTGTGTGTGTGTGTGTGA
Organism: Peromyscus attwateri; assembly: GCA_902168425.1. NCBI lineage: Eukaryota > Metazoa > Chordata > Mammalia > Rodentia > Cricetidae > Peromyscus > Peromyscus attwateri. The sequence goes on along the minus strand of CABHPP010135403.1, from coordinate 10,098 downwards.
GAGAGAGAGAGAGAGAGAGAGAGAGAGAGAGAGAGAGAGGAATGCTGGTGCTCAGCTCACTGTTCATTCTTTTTCCTTTATATTCAGTCTGAGATACAAGCCCATGGGACCCTGCATCTCACACTCACCTTCCCTCTTCAGTCAAATCCCCGTAGGTATGCCCACAGTAGTTCTTCTAGGTATTTCTTCTAGTCAAGTTGACAACGGGGATTAATGACCACACATGTCGTGTATTCCCACCTACTCATTTTGCTAACGTGGGCCCGGTCCAGAGGTTACTTCTCCAAACCCAAAGAGTTAATAAACAACTGTAGCATATTTTTATTACTTAGGACTTTCATCTCTAGTTTCCTTTTCTCTTCATCATGCTCTCTTCTGATGCCACAGCATGTCTTTGCCACATTTTATAATTTGATCCCCATATGTCATACGTCAAGTAATGAATAAGTATATTTCTGCTGTATTTGTGTCTGAAATACGTTATAGGAAAATAGCTCCAGCTGTGGCCTCTGAGCAAACCAGGATCCCCAGTGAGTTTAAAGGTGGAACTATGGAAATCCACAGTGAGTTGTGATGGAGCTGGAGAAATTCTGTTTGGTGGGTGCTCTTGAAACTTTAAAGCGTCCTCCAAGCTGCCTTGTCTGGATAAATTTAGTTTAACACATAAAGACAAGGTTGAAAGATACCGAAATTGAGTGCTGACATATTGCCACAGAAATGGCCAGCTCCTCTGAGCATTCTATTGATCTCCATCAAAGGTCAGAGGCCAAGGGTGCAGAGAAGGGTGCAGCCGATGGCTGAGAGCAGAATCTCTAACCTGCATCCTGGGGATCTCAGGTGAGTAGTGTTGTATAAAATTGGGGAATTTGCATAACCTTTCGTGACCAATTTCTTCAGCTGTCGAGGAGGAGGAAGATAGTCTGAAGGGGGTATTGCAGGAAATATATAGTATGTGGGGCATGTATATGTATCTATGTATATGACGCAGTGATTGTCAACACCTGCGTGTGTGAGCGCGCACTCACACACAAGAAGGCTGTAATAGATTAAGAATGATAACACATCAATTTGCCAAGTGGAAGAGTTGGGAAGATTCTTATTCATTTTTATGTTCTCTGATAAACCATAAAATTTCAACTATGAAGGATAGCTTCTAGTTTTTTAGTTTGGATTTAGATGATAGACTACTTTCATAATCCAGGGAAGTGTTTTGTTTTTTTTTTTTTTTAAGATTTAGTTTATGTGCATTGGTGTTTTGCCTGTGTGGATATCTGTGTGAGGATGTTGGATCCTCTGGAACTGGAGTTACAGACAGTTGTGAGCTGCCATGTGGTTGCTGGGAATTGAATCCTGGTCCTCTGGAATAGCAGCCAGTGTTCTTAACTGCTGAGCCATCTCTTCAGCCCCTGGGGAAGTTAGTTTTAAATGCTGGGTGTGGGGTTCAGGTAGTTTTAGGTTGCTGGTGATACTCAGTGAATGAAAATGTGAATAAATTAATAATTATAGAGAAAATCTCAACACACAGTTGTAGCATGAATCTTAGAAAGTCTTATTAATAAAATCAAACCCGGAGCCAGGTATTGGGGTGAATGCTGGAAGACCAGAGAATCAGAACAAGCCACAGCTTCCTCACCTCGCCAATTCCTCAGCTGATCCTGTTTCCTCAGACTGGAAACCTCTGAGTCCTCACCCGAATGGATCTCAGCTGAACTGCTGCTCACAGCCTGAAAGCTTAACCAGCTCTAGTTCCTGGTCCTCAAACTTTAAGTACCTTTCTGCTTCCTGCCATTACTTCCTGGGATTAAAGGCATGAGTCACCATGCCTGGCTATTTACTCACAGAGATCCAGATGGATCTCTGACTCTGGAATGCTAGGATTAAAGGTGTGAGTGCCAACATTTTCTGGTCTCTATGTCTGTCTAGTGGCTGTTCTGTTCTCTGACCCCAGATAAGTTTATTAGGGTGCACGATATATTGGGGAACACATTATCACCACACACAGTGCTTTAGGAATATGTCATAGGCAAGCCTGAAAGGATAGACTGTTAGAGGGATGTACGTGAACTCTCCTTGAGAATTTTACTGGTATTGCTACCAGGTGAGCCGTCCTTAGGAGGAGCCAGAGAGGTCTACAGTCTCCCAGAAGAGTAGCAAAGGTTGTTTCTGTTTTTTAAAATAACTTTATTTAGCTGGGCATGATGGTACTTGCCTTTGATCCCAGCATTCTGCAGGCAGAGGCAGGAGGATCTCTGTGAGTTTGAGGCCATCTTGGTTTACATAGTGAGTTCCAGGACAGCCAAAGTTATATATAGAGACCTTGTCTCAAACAAACAAACAAACAAAAAACCCCCCCCCCCCAAAACTCACCCCAGTCCTGTGTGTGTGTGTGTGTGTGTGTGTGTGTGTGTGTGTGTGTGTGTGGTGTCTACATGCTATGGCATATATATGGTGGTCAGAGAACCTGAGGGAATCCTGTCTGGTCCTTCCACCATGTGGATCCTGGAGATTGAATCAGGTCATCAGGCTTGGTGGTAGGCACCTTTACCGCTGAATCCTCTCTCTGGCCCGAAGGGCATTTCTTAAAGGATCTGAGAGAATATCCACCGAGAGATGGTTCTCTCGGTCAGAGTACAGCGTCTTTGTGGGTGCACAAGACACGGGAAGCTTGTCTTCTCATGGGAAGGCACTGCTGAGCCGTTGGGTGTGTGTAGCCTTCTGTGTTGGTTATAAGCTGTGCCTCTACCTACACCACAGTCTTGTATATCCTTTGCCCAGTATCTCTGTGTTGATTGTCACCTAAAGAAGTCAGATTTAGAAGTCGGACCCTGGGAGGCCCTAGGACTCTTCAGAAAAGGAGGAGGTGCCAAGTGCGGCCTGAGGAGAGCAAGGGGATGAAAATGAGGCACAGAAGGGGATCAGATGAGCAGACCTGAGAAAGAGGTGGCACTGGGGGTGGGGTGGGTTCTGGAAGGCCTAGTAACTGGGTGCCTAGTTTTCTATAGTAGAGTTCCTTTCAAAAAACAACTACACCTTATCAATATTACTTGAACATTACCATTGCAAATAATATTTCATTTCCCCCTTTCCCCAAATCATTGGTAAGATCAGGGGTATACCTCAGTACATTGTACGAGGCCCTAGGTTCACTTCGCAGTACCACAAAATGTTAAAATTTTTTTCTCGGGGCTGGAGAGATGGCTCAGAGGTTAAGAACACTGACTGCTCTTCCAGAGGTCCTGAGTTCAATTCCCAGCAACCACATGGTAGCTCACAACCATCTGTAATGAGATCTGGTGCCCTCTTCTGGCCTGCAATCATACATGCTGTATACATAATAAATAAATAAATCTTTAAAAAAATTTTTTTTTCTCTAAAAATCATTGGCATGCACTCCATTTGTAGCTTTATCGAGTAGTTAAATAGTTCTTAGGTTAAATAGCTCTCTTCAGGATTCACTATTCACCAGAGAGTTAAGAGTATGGGGAAAGGTTGAAAGCAAATCCAGAATTATTATCTTTAAAACGAACATCTTCTAAATTTTATTATGTTAAGATATCATTAAAAAGCAAACAAACCCACAGAGTGCCTCCAGGGACACTTAGCACAGAGCATCATCCTTAGGCGAGGCTGAGGTGGGGCTGCATGCATGCACCAAGGCTGTGTGGAGCAAGGTCTCTTCGGAGCAATCTGTAGAACATCTGTAGAAGCAGCGGCATAAGGGCTGAAGTGAACACGCATGGGAATCTCAGGCGGTTGACAAATGAAACTGATTTGCATTTTACAACAAATAACAGATCCTCTTTGCGTACGGAAGAGCTGTGCAGAATTCCAATTGAGCACTAGGTGTCGCTGTTGACTCATTCTGATGTCTGATGTCCAGCTTTCCTCGTTAAACCAAGCGCAGGACGTATTTCTTATCCCCCTTCCTTCCTTTCCTTCTCTTCTTTTCCCTTCCACTCATTCCCCTTCATTTTCTTTATTTTTCTATTTATTTCGATTATAATTTTATTTTTAATTTATTTTTTAATATAGAATGAATTTTTATTTTTGGAATTATAATTGCATCTTTCCCCCATTCCTTTTCCTCCCCCCAATGCCCCCCACTCACTCCTTTAGTTTTCTCTCAAATGTGTGGCTTATTTTAAAAAATTATTGTTATGCATATATATATTTGTATGCATATGTATATATTTATTGCATATATGTTTATTTCTGAATATGTAAATACAAACAGCTAAGTCTGTATAATGTTACTTGTACATATATAACATAAATATATATTACACAATGCATATATACATACATATATTATATATACATATATCTCATATATACATGTACTAGTAATGTTATACATTATATATGTATTATAATATATCACCCACATATACACTATATATATGTATACTAGTAATGTTATACATTATATATGTATTATAATATATCACCCACACATACACTATATATATATATATATATATAGTGTGTATATATATATAGTGTAAGGATAAATATTTAGAATGTAGTTAGAGAGAATAAGCTAGTTTAGTAAAGCAGTGGTTGAAGGTTCTTCTCAAAGATCCATGACCTCACTCATCTGGGTAGTTGGCTAGCTTTCCAGTACCAGGCAAGACTTCCTACTTGCTGAACAGGCCTTAAGTACAATTAGAGAGCTACTGTTTACAGCCAAGGTATGCTAACCACCGCTGGACCCTTAGGGTTATAGTGCTAGGCTGGTCACTGTTGTGGTTCACAGGCATCATAGCTGGGTAGGACTGTTGGTGGATTTCCTCCTTTGGAGGCTTGAGTACCATGAAAACCAGTCCTGTGGAGGAGGCGTTCAGGTCAGCTCCAGTTCAGGGGCCTCTGGGCCCTGTGTCTGAAGTACATGGTATTGTTCCCAGCAATAGGGACTTACCTTCTACCTCTGGGGAGCAACCAAGGACAACAGCAATCACTTACCATGTTATGGGAATCTCTTGGAAGGCCCTGACCAGCCTCAAAAGGGAGCGTCTCATGCCTGGTGTTGGGGTTTTTGTTAGGTAGTCCATAGCTCTTGGGGGAGATATTGTTAGCCCAGATGGGAAACTTTCATTTAAACTATATATGTATATACAGACTTACATGTATGATATATAATTTTAAGTAGATAGATAATAATATAATTCCTTATGACTTTTTCTGGATAGCCTTACTGTTGTTATTATAATTTACTTATTCTTGAGAATTTCATACACAATGAAATATGATAATATTCACTACTTACTTCCCTCCTTCAACTCCTTGCCCTCCATACCCCACCCCCTCCTGTGGTGATATTGTGTTCCCCAATATGTTGTGCACCCTAATAAACTTCTCTGGGGTCAGAGAACAGAACAGCCCCTAGATATAGAGGCCAGAAAATGGTGGCACACACGCCTTTAATCCTATCAACTTGGGAGGCAGAAATCCATCCGGATGTCTGTGAGTTTAAAGCCACACTGGAAACAGCCAGGCATGGTAACTCATGCCTTTAATTCCAAGAAGTAAGCCTTTAATCCCAGGAAGTGATGACAGAAAGCAGAAAGGTGTATAAGGCATGAGGACTAGGAACTAGAGCTGGTTAAGCTTTTAGGCTTTTGAGTAACAGTTCAGCTGAGATTCATTCTGGATGAGGACTCAGAGGCTTCCAGTCTGAGGAAATAGGATCAGCTGAGGAACTGGCAAGGTGAGGTGGCTGTAGCTTGTTCTGCTTCTCTGATCTTCCAGCGTTGACCCCAATACCCAGCTCCGGGTTCGTTTTTATTAATAAGACCTTTTAAGATTCGTGCTACACCCTCCCAAGGACAACTTTTCTAAAAGCTTGAGTTAATTAATATACATATTTCTATTTTTCTCGATTGACTTAGTTTAAAATTTTTGTGATAAATGTCTAAGGTTATCTCTTTCTGGGGAACATTTGTCAACTGACGGCAAGTAGAAAGACAGAAGGTTGGGGAAGCTTTCCTGAAGGTGAATGGGTCAGAACTTTGTAATTGTGAACACTTCTGGATCTCTTAAGTTTCTGCTCATGAAAAAAAATTCAAGCTACTCTGGGCTTGTTTGTCTAGTTCTTTTCTTTTTTAAAGATTTATTTCATTTTACCTGTGTGTATATGTGTGTATGTGTATGTGCACATGTGTGTAGGTGTTCACAGAATTTAGAAAAGGGCATCAGATCCCCAGCAGCTGGAGTTACAGATGTTGTGAGATGCCAGATGAGGGTTCTGGGAACTGAACTCAGGTCCTCTGGAAGAGTAGCAAGTGCCCTCAGCTGCTGAGACATCTGTCAGACCTTGTTTGTTTGGTTCTGTGGCATACTCAGTTTCTGGTGGCATGTTTTTGTTGTCATTTTGTTTTTCAAGACAATGCTGGGCCCACCCGACCTGTTGAACAGTCGTGAATAGGGGTGTGAGGATTGAGAAATAATAGATAGGAAAAACAGAGATGTAGACATAAAAGAAAAAAAAAAGACAGAGACAGAGGATAGCTTTGGAAGGGCTCTGAGTCAATATTGCAGCAGCCCTGAGTTTATTTCTCAGGGCCTTTTTAAATCCAAAGCAAGGGGGGTGGGCAAAAGACCTCCCCCTCTCAAGGACATCATGGTTCAAGATACAAACAAGTGTAAACACCTCCTTAATTCTCAAGACACCTGGTAACCACACCTTTGGCCAAACATCCTGCTATGGGACAATGCTTTTGTACACTGGTTTAATAAAACACTAATTGGCCAGTAGCCAGGCAGGAAGTATAAGCAGGAAAAACAGACAAGGAGAATTCTGGGAAGAGGAAGACTGAGTCAGGAGACGCCAGCCTGCCGTCCAGGCTGCAGCATGTAATGGCACACAGGTAAAGCCATGGAAAACATGGCAACATATAGATTAACAGAAATGGGCTGAGTTTAAGTGTAAGAGCTAGTAAGTAGTTAGCCTGAGCTAGTGGCCGAGCAGTTTTAATTAATATAAGCTTCTGTGTGTTTGCTTGGGTCTGAGAGGTTGTAGACTGGGTAGGACACAGAAAAACTTCCGACTACAGCATCCTGTTATCCAGCCATGATGATTAAAAAACAAAGGACTCTCTGACCTTGAGTCAAGATGGAAGCCACAAGCTGGAGTCACTGTGGGCTCCCACAAGACAAGGTCTCTCTGTGTTGCCCTGACTGTCCCGGAACTCAGAGATCCACCTGCTCTGTCTCCTGAGTGCTGGGATTAAAGAGGTTCTCCATCACCGCAAAGCTTAAACTTACATTTTTAATCATTTTTTTCCCTTTTTTTTAGAACCTCATTCTGTAGATCTGGAACTTGTTATGCAACCCAAACTGGTCTTGAACTTGAGGTAATCCTCCTGCCTCTGCCTCCCCATTGCTGAGGTTACAGAACCAGTCACCATACTTAGCTGTTGTGTGTGTGTGTGTGTGTGTGTGTGTGTGTGTGTGTGTGTGTGTGTGTTTTGTTGTTTTTTTGTTTTTGTTTTTGTTCTGTTTTGTGTGTGTTCATGTGCTTGGGTTTAGCTCTTTGAGACAAGATCTCTCTATGTAGCCTTGGCTGTCCTTGAACTTGTTATGTAGACCAGGCTGGCCTTGAACTCACAGAGATCCACTTGCTTTTGCCTCCTGAACGCTGGGATTAAAGGCGTGCGCCACCACACCGGGCCTCTGCAAACTTCTAACATAGAAGTTAAGGAATAGTCAAGTGAACCGTATACTCACGCTCATGGTTTCAGAAAGTACCAGTTTTCCCACGGTTATCTACTTGCTGCTTCTCTAAAGTTTCCCATCTCTGTTTCATAGGTAATAAACTTGAGGATCTGAGATTCGGCAGCTGCCTGGTTCACACAGCCGGTTACATGGTCTGATTTAAATGTTTCTTTCCAAATATGCTTTTACGGCCTCACTCTTTGTCAGCTCGATTTCTGCTAGATCTGTGCGCATAGCGGAAAGCTGTATCCTTTTGAAGACTAGCCCTATCTTTACATTTCAAAAGCCTTTGAAAAATATCTGCAGGGATCTTCTAGAAAGTAAACAAGTTGTAAAACTGAGTGGTGGCCGGGTTTATGATAGCTGTGTGCACTGAACATGTATATACATCCAGACGCCTTATTCTGCGAAGGAGTTCAAAACTGCAGGAACGTATGTGAGATCGCTTGGAAGCTATGAGCTGTCACACAGAGATGTTGTAAATGACAGAGGTGCTACAAGGTACTGTCTCGCTTGTGCCTCCAACCTGGTAATCCTCCAGGAAGGATTTCCACAGGGGGGCTGACAGTGCATCACAATGATAGAGTATTTGCTTGGCAGGTGTGAAGCCCTGGTTTTGAATTTCCCTGGACATTTCACTATGTTTACAGAACCTAAATATTTTTTATTCAAAACCACACTGATTTTCCTCTCTGTTGTTTGTTGCTGTCTATCTATCTTTCTTTCTTTCTTTCTTTCTTTTTTTTTTTTTTTTTTGGTTTTTCGAGACAGGGTTTCTCTGTGTAGCTTTGCGCCTTTCCTGGAGCTCACTTGGTAGCCCAGGCTGGCCTCGAACTCACAGAGATCCACTGACTGCTACTCCTGGCTCATTAAATCCCTCCTGTCACAGCTGCTTACATCCCTACTACCTAGGCTGTGGGAAGCCATCAGAGGTCAGTTCCCCTCCTTATAGGGGATAGTCTGACGTGGCATTTTGGAAAACTTGTCAGGTCTCTTTAGCTCTTCATTATTGTTATTGTTATTATTTTAAATTTAAAAATTATTTACTTATTTGTATTTATTTATTTTTTGTGGATTCTTGTTATTGTGGTGATATTCTATTTGTGCTTAAGTTTGCCTGAAGATCAGAGGAAATAGCAAGCCATTTTAAGTAAACAAAAAAGTTAGGTAGCAATAGCACACGCCCTTAATCCTATCACTTGGCGGGCAGGATCTCTGTGTGTTCAAGGCCACACTAGGGACCAGAGCCAAGCGTGGTGACACACACCTTTAATCCCAGTACCAACCATAGAGACCTGGAGGTCTGTACAGACAGACAGAGAGTGACAGAGCTGCGTAGGAAGAGGAAGTGAGATAGTTGGGCTAAGAGAGCCAATGAGAGGGCAGAACAGCAAGGCAATAAAGGCGTGGGTAGACAGGAAGTCACTCGCATTTGGAAGCTGCAGAGCTGGTGAGGTAAGGTTGTCTGGTGGTTTTCCCTATTTCCCGGATCTCTCGAAGGCTTTCACCCCTGTATTTGGCTCTGTGTTTTTTTTTTATTTAATAAGACCATTCAGGATCCCCCTGCCCCCGCCGGGAAGCTCCCGCCTGGAGCCTGCGCAGGCCCCGGGGCGGACCTTCCTGCCCGGCTGGGGCTCTCAGCGCGGCGTGGTGGACTACCCTACCGGGTGCAGGCCGCGGAGCAGCGTCACCTTGCCGTCGGACCCGCTTCCCGCCAAAACTGCGTCTCTAGGGGCTCCGCTTCGGCAGAAAGCGCTTGCCCCTGGTCATTTGAACTTCCATTTCAGGTTGAGAGCAAAAAGAAGATGCACCTGGACTCTCCCCGGAGCTCTCTGCGTTTTTAAAGCGTCGGGTGGAGTTGGGGTTGGTAAGCCGCGTTGCTTATTGAAAGTAGAAGTCACTTCTGCCTCGGTGGAAAACTTGTACCTTCCGTAAGTGTTTCCTACAGAAGGCACCTGTGGTGGTTCGTTAAGCTACAAAAAATTGCCCAAGCTTGTGTGACATCAGCCTTGTCAAGTGTCCATGATGCTGGGCCCTGAGGGAGGTGAAGGCTACGTGGTCAAACTCCGCGGCCTACCCTGGTCCTGCTCAATTGAGGACGTACAAAACTTCCTCTCCGACTGCACAATTCGTGATGGGGTCGCAGGTGTTCATTTCATTTATACTAGAGAAGGCAGGCAGAGTGGTGAGGCTTTTGTTGAACTTGAGTCAGAAGATGATGTAAAATTGGCTCTGAAAAAAGACAGGGAGAGCATGGGCCACCGATATATTGAGGTGTTCAAGTCGCACAGAACCGAGATGGATTGGGTGTTGAAGCACAGTGGTCCAAACAGCGCCGACAGTGCCAATGATGGCTTTGTGAGGCTTCGGGGACTCCCGTTTGGA
>CABHPP010135402.1:26781-80716 GCA_902168425.1 Peromyscus attwateri | reverse complement strand
CCTTTCCTGTATCTCACTCTGTAGACCAGGCTGGCCTCGAACTCACAGAGATCTGCCTGCCTGTGCCTCCCGAGTGCTGGGACTAAAGGCGTGCGCCACCACCGCCCAGCTTGAATATTAGATTCTTTTGCCAATTTTTAGACATCACTAAATTGTGCCACATGAAGTTTTAATTGATTTCATTGTGACTTGTTTCCTTTTTTTCCAGTAATAACCATTGTGAGATGAACAGGGGACTGGTATTTATCCACTATTCATTTTTTAACATTGCAATTAGGGTTAAAAATAGCGACAAACACAGAGATTGAGGGAGGAAATAGCCTAGAGTTGGAGCGGTAGGGGATGTGACATCATTAGTCACAAAGGAAACTGCATCAGAGTTGGAATGAGATGTCCTCTTCACACCCACCAGGAAGGCACAATCTTGTTGTTTGCACTACAGGAGATTGAACCCAAAGCCTCACACAGGTATCTGCTCCCAGCCCCTTCATCCCACGTTTTATTTTGAGACAGGGTCTTACCAAACTGCTCAGGCTGACCTTGAACTTGCAGTGTAGCCCAGTAGGACTGGAACTTTTGCTCTTCTTGCCTTAGCCTCCCTAGTAGCTGGAATTACTGTAATAAACTGCTAGGCCTTGCTTAAAATATATTTTTAACTTATTTTATTATTGTTGTTGTTATTTATTTATTTATGTGTGTGTGTGTGTGTGTGTGTGTGTGTGTGTATGCGCGCGCGCGCGCGCGCACATGAGTGCAGGTGCCTGCGAGACCAAATTTACCAGATCCCCCTAGCCACCTGATGTAGGGGCTAGGAATCAAACTTGGGTCCTCTGAAAGAGCAGTACATGCTTTTAAGCATTGAGCCAGCTCTCAGCCCCTCCAATATATATCTTTAATAGAATGTTACAAGTGCTGGTGAGGATGCAAAGAAATGGAAACCCTTGAATATTGCTGGAAGGAATAGAAAATGATGTAGCTGCTATGAAGAACAACTTGGCTGTTCCTTGGGAAGTTAAGCAGAAATTCCACTTCTAGGTACAGGCCTCAGAGAACTGAAAAGAGGCATTCAAACAGGAGCTTGTCCACAAATGCTTAGAGCAGTGCTCTTCAGAATAGTCAAAAGGTAGAAACCACTCAATATCTACGAAATGATGAGTGTGCAAATGTATGTGGGATAGCCAGGCATCCCTCCTTGTATTTCTTTCTCTCCTTCTCTCCTGGGTAGGGGCTCAAGGCAGGTGCCCCCCACCACACCTGGCATGTGTTCCTTTCTTGATGGTGCTTACTCCAGTCAAGTGTTGTTGCTTATTCTAAAGTGTCCAGAGCCTGGAGAAGTGACTCAGCAACTAAGAGGTCTTGTTTCACCTCCAGGTGGTAGTGGTGTATGCTTAATCCAGCACTCGGGAGACAGAAGCAGGTGGATCTCTGTGAGTTCAAGGCCAGCCTGGTCTATAGAGTGAGTTCCAAGACAGCCAGGGCTACACAGAGAAATCTGTCTTGAAAACAAACAAAGAGTTCTTGCTTCTCTTCCAAGAGGACCTGAGTTTGGTTCCCAACACCCACGTCAACGGCTCATAACCATCTGTAACTTCATTGTCAGGAATTCCAGTGCCTTCTGGCCTCTGTAAGAACCCGCACACACTGGCATATATTCTTTCTCTCTCACACATATATGCATAAACAAAAATTAATAAACACTTCAAGTATCCTATCTGATAGACACCTAACATGCCCAGGAGTAGCTGCTAATGGACATTTGGGTCACTGGAAAGCACTAGCAGGGACTTGCTGGGATTAGGGGACTTAGTCTCAGGGAATGTACCCAAAACTGTGCGTCAACTCCTAAATTGGTAGAAAGATAGAAGAGCATAAAGGGGATGACAGCCACCACTGAAGCAGTTTGATTTACAACCAAGGGGCCCAGGTGATAGGGGGACGCTGGTCACACCCTGACCAGGGCAAACATGAGCATTAGTCAACTTTATTTCTTTTTCTTTAAAGATCAGAAACCATCTGCCCTGCTCCATCTGCCCAAAGGCTGTGTGTGTGTGTGTGTGTGTGTGTGTGTGTGTGTGTGTGTGCATTATGTGTACATTATGTGTGCATTATGTGTGCAATGTGTGTGCCTCAGGGTATGTGGGCAGGGAGAGGTTCCAGATTTTTCCCCTGCAGTCTTTCCCATTGGGCAGTTTTGTTGGGAAAGCCAGATGTTGATCTGATAAGGACAGGCTGGCCTCTATTTGCTGTGAGCTAGCTCGTTTCTTAGTAACGAGCCTTTATTAACCACAGGCTTCACCACAACAGTGGACAGAGCAGCAAGTGGATTAGAAAAGGAGACATTAGTCCTGCTTTGTTGGAGATAAACATGACCATATGCTCCAGCTCTTGAGAACAGCTTTTAACAATATGCATGACCCCATGCAAAGCGGTGTAGTCCAGCTGCACACTCGAAACCACAGAGAAGGCTGTAGAGCTTTACCATGGGACCTGGGGGAGACATGCCACGTTTTTAGAGGGAAGAAGTCTTGTGAAGATGTCTGTTAACCCCAGGGTAATATATGTTTGATATGTTTTCAATCAAATCTTCTCAAAGTTTCTCAGGAACTCAATAAGCTGATCATATATTTATCTGGAAAATGAAATAACCTGCCAAGGAAATTTTGCAAAAGAATAGTGAAGGCGACCTGAACTTTCATCTTTCCAAGTCTCCCATAAGCTGTATTGATTAAAACAGCCATACTGGCAAATGAATAGACAAATAGATGGATGAACCAGAATAGAGAACAGAGAAATATATCTAACTGAGAACTTGGCGTATGTTACAGATAATCGTTGAAATCTGTCTGGATGAATGGACCATTTATTATTGTGCAAGGACAGTGAACTCATCTGTTGGGAAGAGATTAATTACATCTTCATATCACTCAGAGAAATAAGTGCATTTAAGGGGAATGCGTTTCTAAAAAAACTATAGGGGTCAAAGGAAATAGGTGGTATAGTTATAAATGGGTATTGGAATCACTCTTTTTAAAATACCATGCGAAGTCAGGAGTGCTACAAGCCTGTAATTCCAGCACTCTGGAGGCAGAAGCAGGAAGATCCAAGAGTTCAAGGCCAGTCTCAACTACATAGCAAGTTCAAGGCCAGTGTGGGCTACACAAGACACTGTCTTAAAAACAAAATCAAACTAGAAGGCGGCAGAGGAGCTAAAATATAAAAAGTATGTAAAATCAAAATAAACTTTTCTGAGCATCGTGATGCTCAGTCCTGGCACTCAAGAGGCTGAGGCAGGAGGATTGCCAGTCCAAGGTCAGCCTGGGCTATATATCTAGACCCTGTCTCAAAAACAAAAGAAAAATATGAACTTAAAACATACACTATAATAAGGAAACAATTCTAATATACAAATGGTAATGCTTAATAATATAGAGCTAGTAAAAAATACAAATTAACAAGAAAATGTAAAAATACAATAGAAAATAAACAATATAAACAGAACTCACATAAGAAAAATAAAACTAACCAGTAGGAGACATGAGTCATGAAAATACCAATTGAAATGAGACACTTCTACATTTCCTTATTTGGGAGCATGCATGTGTGCCATGCACACCTGTGGTGGTCAGAGGATAACTTGCAGTAGCCATGTGGGTCCTGGGGATTGAACTAAGGTCATCAGGCTTGGTAACAAATGTCTTTACTGCCCTCCAAGCCAACTCACCAGCCCAAGAAACATTTTTTAAATTATAAATTAGATCAGCCTTAAACGTGTTGAAATGAGGCGCCCATTAAAGTGGCCAGACTGTAAAAATGATGATGATGATGATGGTGGTGGTGATGATGATGATGGTGATGGTGAAGATAGTGTTAATTACTGATGAGGATGGTGAAGCCAAACAAGTGCCTTCATGTATTATTGGTGGAATATAAATCGATCCATCTTCTTGGAAGGCAATATAGCATTATCTATAAAATTGAAAATGCACACATCCTCCAAGGTTCCCCTTGAACTTCTCACCTGCTGTGGAGCCAGACTTCCAAGGGTGTGAACACAAAACCTACCAGGTCTCTTAAGGGACAGGTGTAGGGCTGTCCTTCCTACACTTTGTCCATCCAACCCATCCCAGACTGTCCTAGATCCTCTAGTGACCTTCAGACACAGGAACAACAGGTGAGTTAATGGCTACTGTATTTTCAGACAGACTGCCGCATAGGTAGTTAGAATAAGTGCATCCTTTCACAGACCATGTCAGCAGCAGGGTCAGTGTTTGTGTGTGTTTAGATAAACTTCAGAATATTTTATCCTTGGGGTCTGTATTTCTTCCATGACCTGGACCATTCTGAATACTGTTTTGATTTTTTTTTTCCTTGTGGTTTTTTGATAAGTTATGTAAATATTTTTTTAAATGCACTTGGAAACCCACCGAACTGAACTTACTTCAAAATCAGAGCTTTGTGAGTCCTGCTGTGTGTTATTGGGAAGTTAATTAAAAACAGTGTTTTATCAGTAGGCGGTATTGTCACACAATTAAAAATTGTGAGACTTCCACTGTGCACAGTCGACCTCACACTGTGATTCTAAGGCCGTTGCTGCCCCCTCCCCCCCCACACACACTTTCAAGATTTCATTCTACTGAGTGAGAATGTCACCAAATGCCAGTCAAATGAGAGCTAGACTTACATTATCACGGTACATACTACTATCTTTTAAGGATACTTTTTAAGCCTAAGATTTCTAAGTGGGTGTGATTTCTGTCATTTCAGCAGATTCTCTCTTGGTGCTTAGTGTGGGTCCCTGGCCATAGACCCTAAGGTAAATGTGGAAGGAAGTGTGCTTGGAAAGAACTTCCTAACTAGTGGAGCTACCTGGGTTCTGGGACAGAGCAGCACCCAGAGATGAGACAGTTGTCCCAGCAACCAACCTGATTGGGAGCCAGACAAGGCCCAGTTGGCTGGGAAGGGACCAGGATGGCAAATCAGGCTTCTGGAATAGGCACACTGTTCCCCAGGAGTGTCCCTTTGAGGTGAAGTTGAGCCACTGGTTTAGGTGTACTGGAGCTTATGAAGAGAGTTAGGGAGCACCAGGGTGTGACCACCAGCTAGGCCAAGCTAAAGACCCATGCATTGGATGGCTGCAGCAAGATTTGTGTGTGGCCTTGCTCAGCCTTGGCGCAGGGGGAGGGGCTTGGACCTGCCTCAACTGAATGTACCAGGCTCTGCTCACTCCCCACGGGAGACCTTGCCTTGGAAGAGGTGGGAATGGGGGTGGGTTGGGGAGGAAGGCTGGGGGGCAGAAGGAGAGAGGAGGGAGGATCTGTGGCTGGTATGTAAAATGAATAGAAAATTTCTTAATAATAAAAATAAAAACAAAAATAAAAGATTTGTGTGTTGAGATTCTCTCTCCATTGGTAAGGTGGACCATTGGACAGTGGAGTGGGTGAGGGGCAAGGCTGGAGGCTAGGAGGCCACGGGGAGGCTGTCGCCAAGATTCACAGGAGGCGATGTGTCGAGGGGGTGAAAGACGTGTCATCATGATATGCAAAATCTGCAAATAGCCAAAAGGAGATTTGGTGGTATTTTTGCCATATTTTCTAAAACTAAATAATGTTCTAAACAAAGTTTAAAAAGTAGCATGTGAAATATACCCATTCTGGTTTTGTTTGGTTTTTTGTTTTGTTTTGTTTTGAGACAAGTTTTTTCTGTGTAGCCCTGGCTGTCCTGAAACTCAATCTGTAGACCAGGCTAGCCTCAAAATTCAGAGATCCACCCGTCTCCTGTTCTGATATGTTTAACCTCACTATATTTATCCTTTTTTAAATTCATATTGTAAGGAAAACTTTCCTCCAATCTCCCTCAGGAGTTCCGTTTCCACATCCACCCTTTTCCCTCTACACAGCCCAGTCCGGGGCTTTTGTAAACTATGTGGCTGAGTCTGACGTTGTGTTCAGTTGGCCAACTGACATTTTTGTAAGGCTGCTTTTTGTTACTATCCTAACCTCTCAGCCCCCATAAGTACCTTCCTCTGCTTTCCAAATGCAGCCTTTTCTGCAGGGACATTTGCACCTCCTGGCAGGTGGCCCCATGTCTCTTAAACACTGCTCTTTCTTCTCCAGCCCCAAATAAGCAGCTTGTCTGGGGACTGGCTTACAACAGAGCTACACTTCTTTAATTTTTGTACATTTAATAATACACACACAAAAAGAATAACCAGAAATGGAGCTTCTAGAACAATCTGGTTCAGAGGGAAATGATAGCTATGCATGAAGGGGCAAATAGGTTAAGATAAATCATTAATAAAAACCACCGGAACATAATACAGAGCTGAGAGATTGGTGGACCACTGTGTTACATGTTGAGATTGTAGTTTATGTAGAACACACATCATGGCTAGCCACTGAGCTTGGATAAAAAGCTGTGAGATAAACCAAAGGCATTTCAGTAAATGGGATCGTCTCGTACTGTGGTCATGAACCGTCCTCAGTTCTTAATTGGAGCACCCTCTTTCCCAGGAATTAGTGGGTTTGCAGTTCTTGTTTTTCATTCCAAGGCCACCATTGTCTTCACAAAGGACAGTTGTAAGGGAGGTGCCATGCCTGCCTTAGGCGAAGAAGCCCTTGTCCTTCACTATTCCAACAGAAATACTGCTCACCCTTCTAGCACCTTCTCTAGGGCATACAGTCGTGCTTCCCCCCATACCCTAAAGCACTGAGAGGCTCTGAGGAGAGTCTGCAGTCCTTCGTGGAGTAGCTGAGAACAGCATTTTTGCTAATGGAGTCACCACAGCAGCTATGGCAGAAGTGAACATTTGGTGAGCACAGGCGCCATGCAAGCCACTTCATGTACATTGGATTGTTTGGTAATAATGAGGCCAACCCTGTCGTGGGGGATGTATTCGAAGGATATTATTTGCGTTCTTTTTCTCTCTATTATAGAAATAACCCAGGTTGAATTACTTGATACTCTAAATTTGAAATCATGGTTGGTTTCTAATCTGGTGTAGGAGGCATTATAAATGTAGAAGAGGAGCAAATGGTGGCATGGATATAAAGTGGTAAAAATGTTCAGCTTAACAGTAGAGTGTGCACTCAGCATGCATGAGGCCCTGGGTCTGACCCCCTGCGTCGAAAAACGATGAAACAGATTTGTTTTGTTTTGTTTTTTTGAGACAGAGTTTCTTTGTGTAGCTCCGGTTGTCCCGGAACCTGATCTGTAGACCAGGCTGGCCTCACACTCACAGAGACCACCTCTCTCTGCCTCCAGAGTGCTGGGATTAAAGACATGCACCACCACCTCCTAGTGAAACAATTTTTTTTAAACTAGCCAGTAAAAAAAATCATTGTGTGTATCATTAGTGTACAAAATGTGTCAGGAAAAGCTTTAAAAATTAGGGTACCTTTGTTGGAAGAATGTGGAAGAAATTGACCACCCTACTTTTCTCCCTCTCCTCTCTCAGATACATCCCACCACTGATCTGGGGGAAAAGTGGACACATCCAGACAGCCTTGTATGGGAAGATGGGAAGAGTGAGGTCACCGCACCCTTACGGGCACCGCAAGTTCATCACCATGTCTGATGGAGCCACGTCCACATTCGATCTCTTCGAGCCCTTGGCGGAGCACTGTGTTGGAGGTGAGCTAGTTTCAGATCATAGTGTTGGGGTGCCTAGAGAGAGGCAACAGCCAGCAGTGGGGAGCAGTGTGTAAATGCCTGGGCCACCCATCGTCCCGTTGCACTGGGGGCCATGTCATCACTCAAGTGACCTGCACTTTAACCTGTGCATGCTGGTTCATATGTAGCAGAAATCAGTATGGAATTATAAGCCACTTGTGAAATGTAGAAGCCTATTTTTTATGATGTATTTATTCTTTTCAACTGTCTGTAACTCCTGTTCTAGGTGATCTGATACCCTCACACAGACATACATGCATTTAAAACACCAATGTACATAAAATACAAATAAATAAGTTATAAAAAAAAAGAATAATTTTGATTTATGAGCTGCCATGTGAGTGCTGGGAATTGAACTGGGTCCTCTGGAAGAGTAGCCAGTGCTCTTAACCGCTGAGCCATCTCTCCAGCCCTATTTATTCTTAATTTATGTTCATTAGTGTTTTGCTTGCATGCATGTCTGTATGAAGATGCTAGATCCCCTGAAACTGGAGTTGCAGACAGTTGTGGGTGTTGGGAATTGAACCCAGGTCTTCTGGAAGAGCAGCAGTGCTCTTAACTAATGAGCCATCTTTCCAGTCCTTGCTATTTTTTTTACATTGAAAGTTATTTCTTTTATTTGTTTTTGGTTTTTGAGACAGGGTCTCACTATGTAGCCTTATACTCATGATCCTTCTACCTGAGCCTCCCTGGACGGAGGATTACCCATAATCTCCCATAATCCTACCACCCCAAACCCTGTTCATGTCAATGTTCACATACTAAATGGATATATAAGAATCTCTTTCTCCACCCTGTAGACGACATCACCATGGTCATCTGTCCTGGAATTGCCAATCACAGCGAGAAGCAGTATATCCGAACCTTCGTGGACTATGCCCAGAAAAATGGCTACCGGTGCGCAGTGCTAAACCACCTGGGAGCCCTGCCCAACATTGAGCTGACCTCCCCACGCATGTTCACCTATGGTAAGCGTGGGGCGTGGCCAAGTGGAGCCTCTCCCGCCCCCTTTTCTGTTCTCATTGAGAGTGCCAAGCTCCTTCAGCCTTCTGCCTTGTGTCATAAGTGTAGAATTTGTGAACATTCCACAAGAGATGATGGGGCACACGTATTAGAGCAGCCAACCTGCACTGGCATTTATGATGCTGTGCCTTGAGCAACTTTGGAGGTGGGCAGCCATCCCAGCTCCTAGGGGTTCATAAGGGAAGGTCTTGCCCAGGGTCCTTGACTGATCTGAGAGTGCCGCTGGGAGCCAGGGAGGCCATGTTCATAGCTGGACTCACACCATTCACTATGGCATCCTAACACCTGTTCCTCCAGCTTCTACAGGCAGCCAAAGATGTAGTAAGATAGATTGGTGTAAGCTGAAAGATATCTGTACACCAGCAGCTTGCTGGATTCTCAGGCTCCTTGAGGACAAGAATAGGCAATAGGCTGTCGATTTTACACAAAAGCGTGTGTGTGTGTGTGTGTGTGTGTGTGTGTGTGTGTGTGTGTGTGTTTGAGACAGGATTTCTCTGTGTAACAGCCTTGGCTATCCTGGAATGCATTGGGTAGACCAGGCTGGCCTCAAACTATAGAGATCTGCTTGCCTCTGCCTCCCGAGTACTGGGACTAAAGATGTACACCACCACACCCAGCCACACAAATGCTTCTTAACTAATAGAAATCTTGTTACTCAAAGTTCTCACCTCTGATCTGTTTCTTCTTTTTTGTTTGTTTGTTTGTTTGTTTTGTTTGTTTTTGTTTTTGAGACAAGGTCTTACTTGGTAGCACAGGCTGTTCTAGAACTTATGGTATCATCCAGGCTAGGTTTGAACCTGTGGTGATCCTCCTGCCTCTGCCTCATAAGTGTTGGGATTACAAGTGTGCACCACCATGCCCGGCCATAAACTGTTCACTCTTGATTCCCATTGGCTCTCTCTTCAGATTACGTATGCACACATAAATAATAAACACATGAAATGATGCATCTATACGTTCACATTTGGGATGTTTATGAGCAAATTATAATATGATGTAATGGGAAACAACTGAACGTTCTCTCTATAATCTTGCCATAATGGCAGTTTCTGATTCTTCGCTCTCCCCTTCTGTCTTTATCCATATTTACATAGTTTTAATTTAGTTGCAGACACGGTTTGGATACTAATAGTAACTACTTAAAGTCACTTTTTGGTCAGTTTAAAGCAATGTAGTCATTATATTGAATCTGTTTAAGAGCTTCATTTCTGTTTAGTTATGGTCACAGGGGGCATAGGTTTTCAGCATTTTAAATAATGTTGCTCTGAATATCATGCTCATAGTTTCGGTTTTTTTCTTCTCTCTTTAGTATCAGGGACTGAACCCACAGTCTCCTGTGGGTTAGATGAGCAGCCTGTCACTGAGCTATAACTGTAGCTCTTTTGCATTTTTATTTTGAAACAGGGGCTCACTAAGTCACCCAGGCTGGCTCTGAACTTGATCCGTATCCAAGTGGGCCTTGAACATGTGATCCTCTTATCTCAGCCTCCTAAGCAGCTGAAATAACCAGTCTGACCTTTTCATTCATAAATGTCTTAGAAGTAGATTTCCGATAGAATTATGCCGCTGGCATTTTTCCTCCATATTTGTACATATTGCCATATCATCTATGGGGTCACGTGCACTGCCATTGGTAACAGGTAAAGGTCCACTCTCAAGAGTGGGTAAAGGAAAGATGAAGTGGGTGTGTGCAGAAAAGTATCAACTCGCATGTGTGCTTTGTGGAAGGCTTAGGACCGCCCTGGAAATGGCTCCCAGTCCATTTCCACCCTTGCACTCGCTCCCAAAACTCACACACCCCTGTTACAGGTGCTTCTGCCCAACAGTCTGGTCAGTGGTTTGAGATAGAGGTGAAAATCCAGATTTACACTTAACCCAGGTGCATGGGGAATGTGAGATGTGGAGGAAGAATTGGCTCTAAAAAGCCAAACTAGGCAACTTTGAACACAGATGAAAACAATAGAGAGTGATTATAAGATCCTGGATTAGACAGAAAGCCATCTGGATAAGTAGAAGATAATGATGTGGCTTGGCTGCGAGGCTCGCAGAGACTTAGAAACACCATCGAACAGCAAGTGCACCAACACAAATCAGAAGTGCCGGTGAGAGTTAAGGGAGTACAGTTCAGTTGGTACAGTGCTTTCCTAGCATGTGAGTTCAGTCCTCCACACTGCATAACCCAGGTGTAGTCCTGTGTGAATATCTGGAGACAGAAGCAGGAGATCAAAAGTTCAAGGTCATCCTTGACTATATAGAAGTTGAGACCCTGTCAAAAAAAAAGAAAGAGTAGAAGCCACTGTCAATGCCACCAGTGAAGACACCCACACCTAGTACGTGTGCTGGTCTCAAGCAGCTAGAATCAATCCCCTGAATGTCAAGCACAGCAAACCCAGACACAACTCTGAGTGAAAAAACTGAAGTATACAGAAGAGCCATTTAGGCAGGGACATCAAGCCCATAAGTAGAAGAGTAGAGACAGGAGCCTAGATCCAGCTGTTGCGTCCTTCAGAGTCATCTCACAGCTGGTAGAGCATCTGAGTCCCTGAGAACCAGGCATCTCGTCCCCAGAGTGCACTGGGCAGCAGATAAGGGAGATGGATGGCATTACAGACTGGAGATAAGGCTGAGAAGGAGCAGAGCAGGCTCTGGCTGGAGTGTGCTCTCAGAGAAGACCCCAGCAGGAGACTGAGACCCTGGGTCAGACACTCCAGTCCAACCACAGCTGGCAAGGTGGCCTCACTGAGCCTCATTCCAGATTCTTCAGCATCAATTTTGACACTCTAATCCAGAAAGACAGGTGACCAAGAAGAGATGTGCCTTTTGTGGCTGGGCTGTTCCTTTGCTCTGAGTCGGTGTATCCTTTAGCTGTTGCTAGAAATCTTTTAATGGGGTTGCGCTCAAACAAGCATGACTTTCAAGGGGTATAAAAATCTAGAATTCAGATAGCGTATTGAAATCTAACGTATCTATGGTGGCTTGCAAGATGCTAGAGAGAGAGAACCGGGACTTTCCCAGCAGCTGTTTTTAGCTGAAATTAGTTGATTTTTGGTAAGTGAATCCTTGGGCTGGTGAGCAAGGAGCACTATTTTAATAAAAGTGGCCTGATACATCACAGCAAAGCCTAGGTTTGTTACTTTTGACAGGGAGACCGAGACAGCTTAACAGTGAGTATGCTAGAAGTGAAAAAACCTTCACCACAGTTAGTCACGTTGTAAATCATACGGATTACTTTCACACCTCAGCACAAATATCTCTGTAGAGTTTTAGATCCACAACAAGCCATTATTTGTTTTAAGTCATTGTTGGGCGTGACGTCGCCTGGTGTCTGACGTCACTGGCCCTGACTCACTGCTCCTTCGGGGTGTACTTTTGTCACCCACTCTTTTCCTCCTTTCAGCTGAACTTGTGAAGTATTTGGTCAGACTCCCTGCTCAATTTCTGTGTGAGACAAGATAGACCAGCTGATGCGTATCCCCAAAGCCCAGCAATTCAAAAGCAGAGATGTATTTCTGCTCACCCTACATGCTCATGGCATAGCCTGGGGCCCTGGGTCTCCATCATTACTGTCTTCATACAAAGGCCCAGGTTTGAAGAGCAGCCACCAGCTGGAACACGGCCAGCCTCGCAGGGGATAGCAAGAGTCTGGCTCTAGAAGCTTCTGCCCAGAAATGATAGCGATCACTCCTGGCCATAATTTGTTGGCCAAAGTACAGAGCACTACCAAGTTTAACTTCAGTGGAGTAAAGGAATGGAAAGTAGATGCCGCCCAACTCTTTGCACAGCTTATCACAATTTTTAATCAGAATTGTAATTTATAAATTAACTTATAAAAGGCTTATAAAGACTTTGTATTGACAGTTCATGCTTTCCTTTTCCAGGAACATGGTGTTTATTAATCTTCATAGAGAACTTCTAGTTCCCTGTAGAGGTCAATGATCATATAACTGATTCATCGGTAGAATTCCCCCTGGGAAATTTTAAAAGACACCAGAGCTGGGGCCCAGCTCCTCGGGAGCCTGTGGTCTAGCCAAGGTTTTCAGAGCCACAAACCTGAGTCTCATCTCCTGTTGCCTCTTTAGTTTGCTGTTATGTTACTGTGTTGTGTTGTGTTAGATCTTGTTTTGCTTCTCACTGTAGAAAATTTCAGAATAGGGAGAGAGGAGAATAGAAGCGTGACCTCAGGATAAACCCCAGTGTACTAGCACCTGCTTCAAGACTCATGCAGCTCATAACCAGTCTTAACCAGTCTTGTTCCTTCTGTAAACCACCCCTTCCCACATCCTCTCTCAAAGGCTATTTTAAAGCAAGTCCCAATCAGCTGGTCCTTTCATCTGTCACTACTTCGGTGTGATGTGCTGTGATACACTGTAAACTGGTCTAACTTGTCTGGACGACAATAAAGCCACAGTCTGGTGGCTTACCCAGCAGAAACTTATTTTCCCACAGTTACGGACCAGGAGTCTGGATTTGTGATCTCTCTCTGTGACTTGGAGATGGCCACCGTCTTGCTGTGTGTCTCTGTGGTCTTCTATCTGTGCTTCCGTCGGGTGCTTCTCTGTGTCCTAATGTCTTCTTAAAGGACATCAACTGTGTGTGTTAGGGCCTGCCCTAACCACCTCGTTTTGACGTAATTATACCTTTGAATACCATGGCATGCTGAGGGATCGGAGGTTAGAGCTTCAATATGTGGACCTGGGGAGACACCATTTATCTCATAGCCTAAACACAAGCACAGTATATCAACTCAATTAGAATAGCACCACTTGAGTTCGTGCATGAGCAGTTCACTTCTCCCAACTGTCTTCTGTCCTGTCCCCCTGTTACTGCAGGTTGCTCAGTTTAGAACCCACGTCAAGTCCATGTGTTGCAGTTGGCTGATGTGCTTCTTAGACCTCTTTTAAATCACCTTCCCTCACTTTTACCAGATTCCTACGCTCGTCGTCGTCGTCGTAAGAGTGACTTGATGTGATTTTAGGATGGGAAGCTCTCGGGATCCCCAGGATAGGCCACAAGCTCATGAGTCTTCCTCATCCCACCCTGAGTATATGTTAGCACCATGCACTGACCCCAGCAGTCTCTGGGTGCCAGAGGGTCTCTGGCTTGCTCATCTCCGGGATGCCCAAGTTCTTTGGAAATCCCTTCCACAGCGCTCACTTAGCTTCTCCTGTTGTCTGAGACCCTACCAAGATGTCACTTTCTATGAGAATCCTTCATTGATTCCACTCCCTGGAAGTAATGTGACCCCATCCACACCACCCAGTCTTCTACCCAGTGCTCCCTCCTAAGCATTCTCCATGAGACTTAAGATGTGAAGTTATTAATTGGCTTTCATATATATATTTGGTTTTCTGAGACAGGGTTTCTCTGTGTATCTCTGGCTGTTCTGGAACTCACTCTATAGACCAGGCTAGCATTGAACTCAGAGATCCACCTGCCCCTGTCTCCCAAGTGCTGGGATTAAAGGCATGAGCCACCACACTTGGCTGGTTTTCGTAGTTTTTAAAATGGATTTATCAACATGTTTAGCTCTTGTCTCTCTGTCCCAAAAGTCCACTCCACTAGAGGGGGTCTTTGTACCCCCTGCTGTGACTCTCAGTACCCAGAGTCCTGCTTGGCCTTAGGAGACACTCTCTCAGAGACCACTGAATGCTGGCTAAGGACTCTGCTGGCAGATGTGGAAGATAGTGTATGAGTGTACAGTGGCCGTGCAGGTCAGAGTAAGCTCGGGTGGGTGCACCTCGTAGCTATGTGAATTCTCCCTGGTGTAAAGCCCACCACTCTAGAACCTAGGCCTGGCTTTCCCCTCACTGTGAAAACCCTTGTCTTTCTCAAGACTGAGGAGAAAACAGAAGAGGGGTATTGACAGGAGCCCTGTACTCTGCCCATTCCGCAGTGCCCTGGGAAAACCATACACAACCTTTCCCCTGTTTTTCAGTTTGGAACCCAGTTCCAAAGCACAGAAGCACTAACCCCTTGTCTGCAGCCATTATTAACAGAAGAATTTCCTAAGTGGGTGATTACACATTCTTAGGCTCTCTGGTGCTGCCTGTGAAGAAGGATAGTTCATTAAGGAAAGACTTGCACAGCAGCGTCCATTGATCTCACACTAATGAGGGGCAGACTGTGCTGAACTCTGCGTATTTTTTCATTTGACTCTTCTGCGTCAGAGCTAGCTATTAATTAGTGTCCCCACTTTACAGGTTTAGGGAGGTTAAGTGCCTTGCCTTGGATCACGTGACCAGAGGAGCAGAACCAACATTTAAAGTGTGTGATTCTTAACCCCACTTCTGTTCCATTACTCACCTCCTATTTGGGGTACTATTCATTATAGTAGAGTGTATATATATAAAATAGGGAGTGTGTGTGTGTGTATATATACACATACATACATACATACATACGTATGTATACTATATATAGTAGAGTATTCAGAATAGTAGAGTGTAGAGAAACATGGGTATTTAAAACATTGCGCATTTAAAAGTATCTCACTTTGGTGATGGGCATTTTAGTAACTCTTAACTTTCATTGCATATGCCATGTGCTGGGAACTGTCCTGAGTACTTTTTATGCCATGTTAAGTCAGCTGTCCTCTGTGACAGGTAAGGAAACTGAGGCCCGAGCAAGGCTGACTAGCTGTAGCTCACAAAGCTGATGAGTGAGTGGCCTGAGTTTCAAACCATGGCAGTCCAGCCCTGTCTGTCAGAGTTCCTGCCTCTGAACAGCAGGCTACTGCACCTCTCCATGCATGAGCAACCGTGAAGTAGACATGGCTTTCAGTCTTTCGACCGAAGACCAAAGGGCATCCAAGAGCTTCTCAGGCACAGAAGTGAGCCTGGTGGTTTGGAATCTGGTCTTTTATTTGTCCAACATCCTGCAGTATCTGGATTGGAACACACCTGAGAGTCTGAGTCCCTGCCTTCAGGACACTATAAGGAACAGCTCACTGCTTTGGGCAGACAGGACTGCGTAGCCACAGTGAGTCCAAGTTTATTTGCTGAATTTATCCAAAAGAGAGTGTTCACCATTGGTAAGCTTTTTAGATACAGGGACCAGGTCTTAGCTTTTAACAGGTGCAGATAGAATGCTGGATAATCTCCTGCCTCTCCTGCATGACCACATCTGCTCTGGAATGGCCCAGACAGGGCAAGAGGCCTTCAGATGGGATTTGCATATCTAGTGGAGAGAGCTGAGAAAGGCAGAACATTGGCAATAACATCAAATGTATGGTATATAGTCCACTTCTTTCGAAGGACTGGCTTTCCAGATGCTGACCTTCAGTCAGGTCTGTGTGGGTCACGGGCCTTCATTTCAAAGCTGCTATGGCTTCATATTCAGAGTGCCTCTGTCTCTGTGTGTGTGTGTGTGTGTGTGTGTGTGTGTGTGTGTGTGAGAGAGAGAGAGAGAGAGAGAGAGAGAGAGAGAGAGAGAGAGAGAGAGGGAGATCGAGAGAGCATGTGCGTGTGCGTGTGCGTGTCTGGGCTCAAACCCAGGGTCTCATACACATTTACCAAGTGTTCTATTACTGAGCTACCTCCAGTTCAAAGCTGCTATGGCTTCATATTCAGAGTGCCTCTGTGTGTGTGTGTGTGTGTGTGTGTGTGTGTGTGTGTGTGTGCTCAAACCCAGGGTCTTACACACTTAAGTGTTTTATCACTGAGCTATATTCCCAGTCTTGTAATCAACTTTTAAAATTAGTACAGGCATAATATTTTATTTCAGTACTTGCTTATATTCAGCCTGCTTTGGCCTTTTTTAAAAAGATGCATTTTCTTTTTATTTTATGTGTACAAGTCTTTTAACTACATATGTAAGTACACCTCATGTATGCCTGGTGCCCAGAAGAGGGTCAGATCCCTTGGAACTAGAGTTACCAGACAGCTATGAGTCACCAAGTAGATGCTGGGAACCAAACCTGGTCCTCTCTGAGAACAGCAAGTGCTCCTAGCTGCTAGGCTGAGGCTATAGCTCAGTGGCAGAGCATTTGCTTGGCGTACATGAGGCCCTGAGTTCAATCCCCCACTAGCAGGGGTAGGAGTTTCTACTTAATTTCCATGTGCACCATAGATTTTGTTTGTTTGTTTGTTTGTTTGTTTTCTGAGACAAGGTCTCTCTGTGTAGCTTTGACTGCTCTGGAACTTGCTCTGAAGACCAGGCCGGCCTCCAGCTCACAGAGATCCGCCTGCCTCTGCCTCCTGAGTGCTGGGATTAAAGGCATGCGCCAGAGCACCATAGACTTTAATGTGGGAGAGGCAGTACTATGGATTGAACTGGGCTCTTGTACTTGCCTGGCACATGACCTGCCTTTTAGCTAGATCCCAGCCTTCACTTTAACTTTCCTTTATTCTGAGACAAGGTCTCCCTGAGTTGCCTGGACTGGCCTTGAACATATTTTGTAGCGTGAGCAAACCTCAAACTTGTGGTCCTTCTCTGCTATCCTCCCGGGTAGCTGAGATCACAGGCCTCTGTCACCAGGCCTGACTTCATAGACCTTTTAAACTTTAATTCAAAAAGTATTTCAGCTTTACAGGAAAATAGCAGAACCATTACAGAGAGTTCCCACATGTTCTCAGCCCATCCCCTAATGTCAACATTTAACCACAGTACAAGCATTGAAGCCAGGCTCCATTGGCAGCATTCTAGACTAATCTTCAGACTGTCTGAACTTGTCCTTCCAACTCATCTTCCATCGTGACCAGCCCACGTGACCTTTGTTTGTGGTATCGCCTTAGGTTCTCCCATGGGGACAGTGCCTCAGTCCTCCTGTCTTTCCAACCTTGAAACTTGAAACTTGTGATGAATATTTAGTATTTATTTTTAGGATGTCTTGTAGGTGTGCGTGTGTGTGTGTGTGTGTGTGTGTGTGTGTGTGTGTGTGTGTGTGTATTTTTAGAAACAGAGTCCTAGCTGTCCTGGAACTCACTCTGTAGACCAGGCTGGCCTTGAACTGAGATCCGCCTGCCTCGGCCTCCCAAGTGCTAGGATTAAAGAAGTGCACCACCACACCCAATTCTTGGTGCTTTGTAGGGTTTTTTTTAAACTGTGAAATATTAAATATTTCCCTTGCTAAATTAAAATAAATGACATTAGCTAATCAGATCAAAAGCAGAACTTGAACCTTTTATGGTAATTAGTAGCACCTACAAGGGTCGAGGTTGCCTTTTTTTCAAGACTTTTTAATTTATTACTTGTATGTGCATGTGTACGCATGTGCAATCAAGCAAAAAGTGAGGAGTGGGGAGCCAGAGACGGAGCTTATATTCACCAGGTTTGTGCAGGGTGGGGTGGGGGGCCCTTGGAGACCAGAAAAGGGCATCAAATCCCTGGATCTGGAGTTAGTTATATGCAGTTGTGAACCATCATGTAGTTACCAGGAACCAAACCCAAGTCTGCTGCAAGAGCAGTAAGCACTCTTAACTACTGCGTCATCTCTGCAGCCTCCAAACTGTCTTTTCAATGTCCCCTTAAGTCAGATGCTGCACTGGACCAGGTTAGGCATCCACCCTGCCATGTGCATGCCATCAATAACACTGAAGAGGAGGGGGGTTGGAGAAGTTTTGTGATGTTTTGAAGTATCTTATTGTAAAGAGCCCCATCTAACATTGGAACACAGCAGTCTTAGACATGTTGACACCATTGATTTTCTAATCCAGGCCGTGTTTGGAATATGATGTTTCTGCCTGTGATAATATAAGGCCGGAAAATCAGGAAGCACTGTGTTCCTTCTGTGTGCCTCTGGCTGAGTACATTAGACCCCAGAATTGGTGATCAAAGTAGATCAACCCAGGCTTGAGCTAGGGACTGCTTCTCTAGCCGGAAATTTTTGGCACCTGTATTTTATCTTCATACCTAGAAATTTTATGGCCAGAAAGTCAAGAGCCAATGGTCCTGTCAGCTCGATCTTGAGTCAAAGATAGAAATGATAGAGGCGTTTTAAAGTATCTTCTAAATCAGACAAAAGGAACAAAACTAACCTGGCTTTGGCCCCATGAGGCGACTGGGTTCCTTGGGAGTGTGAATCTCCTAAGAACTTAACGCCCTTCTTTACCTGAAACACCACACTGGGCATTTTGACATTGAAAATGGGCGCAAACGGTTTAAATGCTTTAGTTTAAATAGTGAAGTGGGCTTCTCCTCATTTCCTAAACTCTTTTTTTTTTTTTTGTTTTGTTTTGGTTTTTTTGTTTTTTGAGACAGGGTTTCTCTGTGTAGCTTTGCGCCTTTCCTGGATCTTTCTCTGTAGACCAGGCTGGCCTTGAACTCACAGAGATCCACCTGACTCTGCCTCCCAAGTGCTGGGATTAAAGGCATGCGCCACCACCGCCCGGCACATTTCCTAATCTCTTTACCTCCTGGCGTGCTATCATGCTGAGGGAAGGTGCCTGAACTGGCCGCATCACCCTGTCATGTTCTCTTCCTTGGAGAAGAACACTTCAGTGTCCTATTGAGTCTACTGTAGGATTATTCATTTGTTTGCTGGTTCTTAATGTAGATTGGAGCCGTCGAGAGAAAACAGAAAACCTTGACATGCCTAAAGGGCAGTACCAATCTTCAAAGGGAGAAAGGCCCTTTCCCTAAAGTAACCATATAATTTAGGGTCCTAACTGGTGGAACACTTTGGAAAGTCAAGGGAGCTCTTACCAATATCGATATCAGAACATCAGACATGCGTCCAGACTCTCAGACAGAGCGGGATTCTGCACCACCTGACTTCTGGCATCCACAGAGATCATCCATAGTCCAGGACACCTGTGGTAAAGAACTTCAGACAGTCAATTATTTAAAGTAAACTTACCTTTCCCTTCCTTTGGTTTTATGAGACAGGGTCTTGTGTAGCCCAGGCTGACCTCAAACTTGCTCTGTAGACAAGGCTAGCCTTGAACTCCTCATTCTCCTGCCTCACCTCCCAAGTGATGAGATTGCAGGTGTCCACCACACCCAGCAGTTATGTCTGTTTGCCTTCCTTTGCTTTCTTTCTTTTTCTTTTTTCTTTTTTTCGGGTTTATTTTATATATATATGAGTGTTTTGCCTGGATGTATGTATATGAACCACATGCAATGTGTGGTGCTTGTAAAGTTCAGAAAAGAATATTGGATCCCCTGGAGCTGGAGTTATGGATGATTGTGAACCACTATGTGGATGCTTGGAATTGAACCAGGGTCCTCCGGAAGAACAACAAGTGCTTTAACTACTGAGCCATCCAGCCCTTTTCCTTTTCTTTTTATGGTAGTGGGGCTCAAACTTTGGGCTTTGCACATGTCCTGCCCCTGAACTACAACCTTGTCCCAGACAGTAAATTTTAAGAAATTTCTATTTCGTTTCCATTGTTCAGTCCATCCTACAGGATTTGATTAGTTCATCAACCTAAATGTTTCTGTGAACTTGTCACATAGCTGCCATTTTTGCTGTCGCAGGCCCAGGTAGGGATTGTGTTCATTCCAGAGTGACAATGGGAATTGTGTTGCCTCTGTTTAACAAGTCAAGCCTTGGGCTGGTGGTGGCGCACGCCTTTAACCCCAGCACTGGGAGGCAGAGACAGGTGGATCTCTGTGAGTTTGAGGCCAACCTGGTCTACAGAGTGAGATCCAGGACGGCCAGGGCTACACAGAGAAAAGCCATCTTGAAAATAAACAACAACAACAAAAGGATCCAAGCTTTCTTATACTGGCAGTGGACACCAAGGGGAAGGGAGATGGACAGTGGGACATGGGGAGGAAGGAAGAAGAGAAGGCAGTGATATGGCCAAAGCTCAAGCATCTTAGGGGACAGATGCTGAGGAGCAGGACCCATGTGCTTCGGACAGGTGGCAAAGCGCTGTGAGGTTCTGGTGAGATCGCGGTGTGTAAGATCCCGGTGTGTAAGATCCCGGTGTGTAAGATCCTGGTGTGTAAGATCCCAGTGTGTAAGCCTGCGGCCATAAGAAAGCATTTCCAGGACAGACGAAGCTGGAAGTACTCAGTTTCTTTCTGAGATAAGGCAAGCTAACTTCTCTTCTGCGGCTGTTTTCTTCCTGGTGACTCATCCTGGGTGGCTTCTCCTTGGCTTTAAGAAATGACTCATGTACCTTTACTACGAAAGTGACAGGAGTTGCTGGGCCCCAACCACCTGCTGTCAGCAAGCCATGTTGTGAAACTCAGTGGGACAGACACTCATGATGCTGGCCAGTGTGTGCCCAGTGTGTGCGCTTTTGTTGAGCATGATTCAAACTTTGTTCTTACTCACGTCACATCCTGTGACATACCTACCAAATGCCAGGCCCATGCCTGGCATAGAACATACAGAATGACTCAGCTGCTGCACACACAGGAACACCCTGTCTCTGGCTTTGTGTATTTTAGCCTGCTTAGTCATGTTCATGTCATTTGGGGATATGGCTTTGGCTTTTGCTTTGTTTTTTTGAGATAGGGTCTTGTGTAGTCCAAGCTGGCCTGAAACTCACTGTGTTGCCAAGGATAACCTTGAACGTCTGACCCTTCTACCTCCACCTCCCAAGTGTTAGGATTATAGTCTTGTACCACCCCACCCAGTTTTGTGGTGCTGTGGATCGAGCCCCGGGCTTCCTGCATGCTAGACAAGCACTCTACCCACTGAGCTACATCCCTGGCCCAGGAATAGCCTTTGAAATAGCAGCTTTCAGAAAGTCTTTGCTTTGTCTTTCCACGGGGGGAGAGGCCTGAAGAAAAGGTAACAGCTTTTTGCCCGTTCTCTTCTCAGTACTGTCCTGTCATCTTGTGCGACTCATCCCTCTAGAGCCAGGCTAGTGGCTCATATGTCATCTTGTCTTTGAAAGCTACAGTGAGATTAGATGTCTAATCTTGTTATTGGTGCTAATCTCGGGAGGATCAAATACATAGAACCTCACTAAACCCCCACTATGGACATACAGATTACTATAGTGCTTAGCAAAAGAAGCAGGGTGGACCTAAGAGCATCAGGAGTTCCCAGCGCCATGAGGAGGGCAGTCCTGGCACCAGGCAGACACACCGTGACTACCCTTCCCTTGCCTAGGATAGGTGGCTGCTCTTCATAGACAACCAACAGCTTATCCAGCACCGGGCAGAGCTGGCTTTTATCCAGATCAAATGTGTTTCGATTTAATGAAATGAAGGTTCCAAAGAGCCTGCACCATTAGCTGTAATTGTTCCTCAGTTGTGTAGCAAATCCAAGTTTTGTGACTGCTCCAGGTCTCAAATAATTAGGTTGGAATCGAAGTACTGCAAGAGGGGTCAGATGGGAAGACAGAAAGTCTTTAATAGTTGAACAGTACTCCCCTGCAGTACTGTTGCCTCTGTAGGTTTGTGATACAGGGCGGAAGACTCAGGCTTGGCATTCAGATGCAAGTACCAAAGGCCAGCATCCCCACCCAGGCCAGCATCCCCACTCATCCCCACTCAGGCCAGCACCCCCCCTCAGGCCAGCACCCACACTCACTCACCGCGTGGGGGAGGACAGATTGCCTCAGTGGACAGTTGTTTCTTCACCTGTGTGACCCGGACAGAAAGCCAGCAGCAGAGTGTGCCTCCCCTCTGCCGTCTCTTTGCTCGAGTTATGCCGACTAAGCATCCTGTAAGCATCAGGCTCACAGATGCAGCGGGGAGCAAGATCAAGGACATCTATGGAGTTTATAATCTAATAGCAGCTCCCTCAACGTTAGGCCACGGCATAAAGATAGGAGTAATTAGCCAAGGCTGATATTAGGCAGAAATCCAAAGAAATGGTAGAAAAGTAAGGATTTTTACATTTAACAGTGTTTTAAAAAAACAAAGAAAAGAAAAGAAATCCCCCTTAGAACCATTCCTTATGCAAATAATGTCCCCAGCATAGACTGCTGTCGCATTACTAATGTGTCGGGTCTCTTTGACATAGTTGAAACTGGCCTTGAGGATCTTTGTTTGGCTGGAGATTTGAACTAGCTAGGTTGCTTTTATTAGACATGAGACCCACAGTTCTCCCGTTGGTATCTGCCACAGTTTTTCAAATACTCGATTAGAAATGTGCACACATATATTTCCCGTTTAAACCCAAGCACACATATGGGATGGCGCCCTTTCCTGCTCCCTCCCTTGTTTTGGTTCCTCTGGAAGATGGATTGTCATTCACCCAGCAGGTCAGATCCTTCATCATCTTTCTCTTTCACAGCAGTACATGCTTCGTGTACCCTGCCTGCTACTCTATTACTCATGGAAGTGGGGTTGTTCCAAGGTCTTCACTGCTACAAACAGCCGTTGCCAGGAACATCCATGTACATAGATCTTTGCACACACATACAATTGTATCCACAGCATAAAGTTCCCAGAAATGGAATTGCTAGACCAAACACTTTTTTTGTTTGTTTGTTTTTTGTTTTTTGTTTTATTTTGTTCTTATTTGAGACGGGGTCTAACTATGTAACCCAGACTGGCCCTGAATTCACAGTCCTTCTGTCCTTGGTGTCAATGATTCCAAGAATTAGACCTTTTCTGGCTTTCGAGATACGGTCTCATGTAGCCCAAGCTGGCCTGGAACATGCTATGTGACCAACGATAACCTTAGACTCCTGACCCTCCCTCCCTGCTGCTCCCACGCCATCGGCATCCACCTTCCAAGTGCTAGGATTTCGGGTGTATGCCACCATACCCGGCTTAAGGACTGTACTTAAAAAAGAATTGTGTGTGTATTGGTTACTTTTCTGTTGCTGTGATAAAATGCTACGACCAAGGAGAAGAGTCTGTTTGGGCTTCTGGTTCTCGAGAGTTAGTGTCCAGGATGGTGGGACAGAGGCAGCAGACTGGCATGGCAGCTAGCAGCATGTTGAAAGTTCACATCCTGAACTATAAGCACAAAGCATGAGCCTTTAAACTTTCAAAGCCTGCCTCCAGTGACAACGCCAGACCTCCTAAACACCTGCAGACAGTACCACCAACTGGGGATCATGTGTTCAAATGCCAAGACTATGAGAGGATTTCTGATTCAGACCACTCCAGTGTGTTTGGGTGTTTGCCTGCATGCATGTCTGGGCACCTTGTACATGCATGGTGCACAGAGGCCAGAAGAGGACATAAGATCCCCTGGAACTGGAGTTACAGATGGTCGTGAGCTGCCATATGAGTGCTGGGAACTGAACCTGGGTTCTCTGCAGGAGCAGCAAGTCCACTTAACCATTGAGCCATCTCTCCAGCCACAAAAGCATTAATAATGTTACCACGATGCATTCCAAGGTCTCTGTTCCCCATGCACTCATTCACAGTGAACATACCTGCTGGCCTGTTGCCTGCAGCCTCCCCAGTCTGGATATTGGCAAATTTGATGATCTTTTCTGATTCCAACAGAAGAAAAAAAAAATGCTATTTGTTATTTTAATTCAAATTTTCTTACCTATGAATAGCATGGAGCATCTTTCTACACTATCCTTTTAAAAACAAAAGAAACAGAATTGAGGCTTTCATCCCCCTTCCCTATCAGCCAGGATGGTAATTTTCCAGTGGACCCCTGGACCAGCAATGTCAGCATCACCTTCAGGCCCTCTGAAGGAGGAGCTGTGTTAGAACCCTGAAGCTCTCTGTATAATCCTGCCTCTGGAGCTCCTGGGTTAGTAGGTTTGGGGCAAGGGCCCAAGAACAAGCATTTGGAGCAGGTTCCCACACAGTGAACCACACTGCCATTCACTGTGACAGCGCATCACTCTTACAGAGATGTTAATTTGTTTTTTCAGTGCTGGGGAATCAAACCTAGAGCCACATACTTGCCAAACAGGCACGTCTGCCGCTGAGCCGGACCCCAGCCCTTTGCTGTGATAATTAACTTCAGGCAGGCTTTCTAATTCCTCCTTCGCAGAGGAACATCACCACAAAGCAACTGTGCATATTTAAAGTTTGATTTTGAAGCTGGGTGTGGCGGCTCATACCTATAATAGCAGCACTTGGGAGACTGAGGCAGGAGGATTGTCACAAGTTGAAGATAGCTTAGCTTGGACTACCTAGTGAATTCCAGGCCAACCTGGGCTAGGAAGAAAGGGAGTGGGACAGAAAAAGGAAAGGGAAAGCTATTTGTTTTTGTCAGGTGGGGAGGCTCTTCAGGGAGTGCCTGGTTATGGCGACCTGGAACTGGCCTCCCGAGAAAACCTTGCATTAGGGAAATATGCAAAGTTGCTTTACTTTAGATGATTCTAAAACGCTGCGCAGCGCCCCCTTCTGTGCAGGGTGCTTACTGCACATAGAAAGGGAGAGAAAAACGGCTTGAGATCTCCCAGGAAGACAGGATTGTACCTCAAAAAAATCCTTTATTGCTGGGAAGTTTGATGCGTGCCCTTAATGCCAGCACTTGGGACGCAGAGGCAGACAGATCTCTGAGTTCGAGGCCAGCCTGGTCTACAGAGCGAGTTCCAGGACAGTCAGGGTTGTACAGAGAAACCCTGTCTTGAAAAACAAATAAACAAAAACGTCCTTTCTCATATAGTTTAGAGCGGGTCACTTTGTTGTTGTTTGTTTTGTGAGACAAGATCTTGCTCTGCAGTCCAGGCTAGCCTGGAAATCACTAGATAGCCTAGGCTGTCCTCTACTTCAAGCAATCCTGCTTCAACATACACACATGTATGCATGCTGCTAGGGTGCTGGGTTACAAAGGTGTAACAATTAGGCCTGCTTTGTTTTATTTTTTTCTCTTTCGAGACAAAGTCTTGCTCTGTTTCCTCAGCTGGACTACAAGCCTGCCTCAGCCTCCCAAATGCTGAGGTGACAGGAGTGAGCCGTAATGCCTAGACAAATTCCTTCTTCATTAGAGAAATGGTTATTAGGCCTACTGGTACACATAAACCATCTAGGGGACCCTCCAAAGAGCATCCATGCCCTTTAGGTCCCATCACCAGACATTCTGATGGCAGGCTAGGATACATGAGACCCCCTCACACACCCCAAAGAAAAAAATGAAAACAGTGGATGTGCCTTAGTTTAGTTTCTATTGCTGTTGTTAAATTCCATGCCAAAAGCAACTTGGGGAAGGAAAGGGTTTATTTCCTCTTCTAACTGCCAGGTCACATCACTGGGGGAAATCAAGACAGGAACTCAAAACAGGAACCTCAATGCAGGAACTGAGGCAGAGGCCATGAAGGGCTGCTACTTATTGGCTTGCTCTTCATGGCTCTCTCACCTTGGTTTTTGTACAACTGCCCAGCACCAACCATAGTGGGTTGGACCCCACATACACACATCAATCATTAGTCCCCCTCCAAGAAAAATGCCCCTCAGACTTGCCTACAGCCCAGTCTGGAGGAGGCATCATCTCAATGAAGGTTCCCTCTTCCCAGATGACTCTAGTTTGTATCAAACATCACAGACAGATGGAAGGGAGTTGTTCTAGACTCTAAAAGTGTTGCCCCCCACCGCTTGCCAATTCTGGAAGCTACTGTTGGGCCATTTAGGGGAACCAAACCTCTGTGCCAGTGGCAGGGCAGCAGCCCTCATTCCCACTGTGAATCCACTTTTCCAGGCTGGCGTGTGTGCTCTGTGCTTCTGCGAGCCTCCAAAAATTTCTCAGCTAGGCTTTACTCGAGTTGGCTCCCCAGGCTCTGGCCTTAGCCCTTTAGAAGAACGTGCTAAATCCTTTGCCTATAAATGTCCACAGCCTCTTTCTCTTAGTAAAGCTCTAGAGGCCTAGCTTGGCTCTGACAGCTTCCCAGAGGACAGCAGCCGAGATCATTCCTCCTGGGCAGACCAGGCCCGACACCCTCTCCATTCACGCGGCCCCTCTGAGCGTTTCTGAATGAGTTGGCCTCCCTTGGCACGCTATCCTTGTGTCACCAAGAACATTTGGCTGAACCCCGCAGAGCGTCCCAGGTGCCCCTCTGGACTGGAGTTCATCTCCTTTCCCTCCCCAGAGTTGACAAGAAGATCCTGTAAATAACATCCTTTGGGTTCTCACCATCATGAATCATTGTACACATGGGTATACCACCCCAGTCTGTAGCTAAGAAGCTGATCAGTCCTTGAAGGACTTAATTCTTGCTTGTGTTTATATCTGTGCATGAACATGGGTGCTTACACTCACCCTGGAGATCTGTTGGGATGCCCAAGAGCACCTAGACTGGTAGGCCCACCTTTAAAAGAGCATTGTAAATCTATTGATATGTGTACATCTGCTCACAACCACTACTGATGCCCAGTTTTCGCTAATGAGGGCGCACCTGTCATGTAGCTGAAAAGCGAAAGCTCTCTGCCTGGCTGTTCTTTCTTTTTTTTTTTTTTTTTTTTTTGTTTGTTTGTTTGTTTTTCGAGACAGGGTTTCTCTGTGTAGCTTTGCGCCTTTCCTGGAACTCACTTGGTAGCCCAGGCTGGCCTCGAACTCACAGAGATCCGCCTGGCTCTGCCTCCCGAGTGCTGGGATTAAAGGCATGCGCCACCACCGCCCGGCTCTGTTCTTTCTTAACACATGTGCAGTGTGTCTCCCTCTTTCAGCGTGTTGGCACCGTTAGCAACGCTCTAGCTTGCATTTTCTTCGGTATTGGTTGCATCTGAAGTCATTGGCTGACCTCACCTTTCGCCCTCAGGCTGTACATGGGAATTTGGAGCCATGGTGAACTACATCAAGAAGACATATCCCCAGACCCAGCTGGTCGTCGTGGGCTTCAGCCTGGGTGGCAACATCGTGTGCAAATACCTGGGGGAGACGCAAGCAAACCAGGAAAAAGTCCTGTGCTGTGTCAGTGTGTGCCAGGGGTACAGCGCGCTGAGGTGAGTCATCTGCGTCTCTCTGACTCTGTCTCTCTGTCTCTGTATCTCTCTCTGTCTCTCTCTCTCTCTCTCTCTCTCTCACACACACACACACACACACACACACCCCTTCCATTGAGTCCTTCAGTTGACAGTACTTGTTTATTGAGCTAAACTAAGATACCAGACCAGGTCCAGGGAACACCTTGCAGACTGAGCAGAAGTTTCCAACTCTTAGACTCAACTGGATCTGCTTCCATGTCATACACCAGAGTCGTCCCAGCAGGCTTGTTAAGCCTGAGATGCATCACAGTATTTTAGGATCAGAGCTGGAATTGGATCACCAAAGCCTCTGTAATAGCTGCTGCTGCCCTAGGGAGTCTCAGAGTGTGTCTGAATTTCAGGAATATGGCAGAACTACAGGTTAACGAGAGAACACGGGAAACAACAGTACCTGACCCCTGGGCCTTGTGACCCTAGATCCCTCCATCCGGCAGGAGCGTTGAGTCTCAGCTAGTGTCTGAAGGGACTTGTGGAAGTCATCTAAGTGTCCTCACCTCAAGGATTCATCTCTCCGCATCCTAGCCTGAGAAGCTGGCCTAGGGAGCAGATGTGTGCCTCAGCCCTTGGTTTCCCGCCTGGAGACTCTTCGGGATGAGCTCATGTGTGTGGAGTACTCAGAACAATGCCTGGCCACAGGATGTAACTGTCAGCAGCAGCGTTCCTGTTCCCTGGAAAATGAGGAGGGTGGCTTAGATCAGGGGACCACAGAGGCCAGTCTGATGAACTACAGGCTGCTCAGTTCATTCACTGGAGTGACTGGCAGGGTGGCCCAGTGGGTAAACACATTTGCTGGAGAAGTCTAATGACCCAAGTTTGATCACCAAAACCCACATAAGCCAGAGCTGGCCAGAATCAACTCCATAGAGTTGTCCTCTGACCCCCGTGTGCATGCCATGGCATGTGCGCCTACACATGTCACACGCACACACAGTAATAATAAGGAAGGGCTGAAAAAGACTCACTTGAGGGGATCGTGTAGAAATACGTTCAGGGTGGTGAGCCTGCATCTAGAAGTGTTCATCTGCCTTCTAGACCCACTTCATAGATGTTTCCGTGTGAAGCAGTCATTGGGTTTGGTGGCCTGAACAGCCTCTAGCTCTGGCGTTTTGGACTAGGTTAGCCTCTTGTCCTGTGGGAGCCTTCCCATAGGTGGCTGAAAGGCATGCATACTCCCTTTATCTGGGCTCAGTGAGAACT
Source organism: Peromyscus attwateri (assembly GCA_902168425.1). Lineage (NCBI taxonomy): Eukaryota > Metazoa > Chordata > Mammalia > Rodentia > Cricetidae > Peromyscus > Peromyscus attwateri. The sequence goes on along the minus strand of CABHPP010135402.1, from coordinate 52,081 downwards.
ATCCAACTCCCAGTTCATGGTCACATAGAACTAGAGCTAGCCAGAATCCGTCCTGCCCAGTCACTTGGATAAGAAAAGATAATGAGGGGACAGCCTTCCACCAGATCTGAGGGAGCGGGGCCTGGAGATGAGGGGCGGTCCCTGCTTCCACTGACAGCTGGTCCAGTGTTCAGGACCCTGTCTGTCATCTTTGGTGTTAGGAACCCCTAGATCTCCTTCAGGGAGCTTGCTGTGAATGCTAGCCTCGTGTTCAGAGAGCACTGGGTTTTATAAATAGGAAGCGTGTGACAAATTTGTCCTTTTCTTCCCCTCCTCCCTCTCCTCTCCTCCCGTCCTCTCAATAAACAAGTTTCCCTGCATTTTGCAGCAATAGCGCCATCTGCTGTTTGCAGGCGAGCAGCACAGTTAGCAAAGTAAGGTACTCAAATAAGGCAGAGTGAGTAAAGTAGGAACCTAGGATCCTGAAGTGCTCTTCCCTGAGATCTCTAAGAGCTCCAGACACACAATTGTCTGTTACCACATCAGCCTCATACAGTAAGGAGAGGAAGAGGTAGGTTGATTCTCTAGAGCATGATTGACATTTGGCCAAGATCCTGCAGTCCTCCACATGGAATCTTGTGGCCGGCCAGAGAAGCACATTGTCCCCTGTGTGCTGCCTGGAGCTCATAGCCATGGCTTAGGGAAGGAAGGAAAGTTCCATACTTGAAACCAGTGTGACCTCCTCTTCCTGTGGATGCTTAAGGTGGGAGGAGCCTTTTCATCCCTGGATGGCAGCTGGGCAGGTGGAGCAGGAAGGCTCACCTGCACCCTGACTGACATCCAAAGTGTAAAACTCATTTCTTACATCTGACAGCAGCTCTCACAAATGCGCTTTGCAAGTTTTTCCTCTAGGGGTTTTGAGTAGCCACACGGTCCCCATCACAGGGTCCTGCCCACCTCACGTGATCTTAGTGATACCTCTGGGATCTTCTCTGTAATTACATTTGTTTGGTTGGTTGGTTTTTGGGGCTGGGTGTGTATTCATGCCACAACACACATGTAGAGGTCAGAGAACAATTTTGTTGTTTGGATGGTCTCTGTATGTGGCCATAGCTGGCTTAAAACTTGCTATCTAGACCAGGCTAGGCTCAAACTCACATAGTTCTGCTTGCCTCTGCCTCCTCTGAGTGCTGGAATTAAAGGTGTGTGCCATCGTGCCTGGTCAGAGGACAGTTTGGGGGATCAGCTCTCTCCTTCTGCCGTGTGGGTTGAACTCAGTTCGTCACTTAGCCCACTGAGCCACCCCAGCAGCCCCTCCTCTGGGATTCTCTGTACCCACATGAATTAGGTTCTCCATGTGAGCACCCCACTCATCAGCATAGGCTACCTGAGACTACAGCAGCCTCTCTTGCCCCTTCAGAGTCCCTGTGCACTGTCCCTCTGTGACACTTGCAGTCTATCTTGCTACCCCATGTGCCACAGTTTCACGTGGCTCACTCGACCACCACTCTCTTCCTTGGCTCACCTAGATCCCAGGCAGACACTTCCATCCTTAAGAAGCATGTGGCTCACTGGTCTGGCATCCTTGTCCTCACCTTCCCTGGGCCCTAGATTCTTGTGAACTCCAGGGACTTTGACTAAGCAGCACCAGAGGTATTGAATCTAAATAAACCTCTGCACTGCTGACAATAACATTATGGCCAGGACTCCCCTCCCCTCCTTTCCTCTGCAGTCCCTCTTCTCTGAGGTAGGTACTAATGAAAGCAGGGATGCCCCTCAGTCAGGATCTCAGACAAGGGAGAGATGAATGAGATCAAGAGAAAACCCTGACGTGACTCTCAGAGCTGCAGCAGCAGGAGGTGAAGGTCAGGAGAGGAAGAGCCCAGTGGAGGAGCCACAGGCTGTGGCTTGATGGTTGAGAAGGAGGACATTAGTTCACAGTGTCCTCTCTGTGACGGCGTGACTCGCCCGTGATGACGCTGCCTGTGTTTCTACCTGCACGGTGCAGGGAAGTCCCGGACATGGTAGCGGCTTCTCAGGAAGTGTGTCCTTCTGCACTCGAAGCTTCGGCTTTTGCTTTGTGAGCACATCACACGCACCTTTATGCTCCCCGGTTATTTACTGAAGCAGCTGGCGCAGATTCTCCGCAGGCCAGGAGGGGTCAGGCCTGCTACCCACAGCCAGCCGTGCTCTTCTGGCCCTGGAGGCTTCCCGCGGGGTCATCTCCAGAGGTGTGATGCTGCACATCAGGGCTGAGCTCCAGCACGGGCGCAAGCCCGCATACGCTGTCCCCACGGCCCCTAATGGCAGTCCTCTCACTTGCTGTGCTTCTTCCAGGGCCCAGGAGACCTTCATGCAGTGGGACCAGTGCCGCCGATTCTACAACTTCCTCATGGCCGACAACATGAAGAAGATCATCCTGTCTCACAGGTATACCACCTTCTCCTCTGTCTCAGGAGATACCTTGGTGACTCCCGCTAAGACAAGGAAGCTCTTCATGTGCCATTCTTCACCCAATTAGAGCAGCCCTGAGGCGGCCTGCCATTATTTAAGTGGCCTTCCTCCTCAGGAGGCTTCTGAGGAGGATTCAAGACTGGGTCTTGGCCAGTCTCAACTTGAGCCACATGGCAGGAGGCTCCGAGCAGCGAGTCAGTGCCTGCCTGCTCGAGGCTCGGGCCCTTTGAGCGGTGTGGAGGGAGCAGGAGCCAGCCAAGGGATGTCAGTGATGGCTTTGTTCTGATTGTTCCCATTGTGCTCTCCCTTCTCCATGGCACTTCCCCTCCCCTCCGGCTAGACTGGAGCATGTGGAGACCCTGCTCCCTCTGTCCTTGTCAGAATCCGCCCACTGGGCCCACACCGTTCCTTAAGGCCCACCTAGGTTGCCCTTCACGCACGAGGTTGCTTTTTTGAGGCTTCCCCTGGGTCTGTCCTGTACCTCAAGTATGCTGGACATGTTTTCACGCCCTGCATCCAGAGAAGCAGTTCTCAACCTGTGGGTCATGACTCCTTTGGGGGTAGAGTGACCCTTTCACAGGGGCCACCTAAGGCCACCGGAAAAACACAGATACTTACATTATGATTCATAACAGTAGCAAAGTTACAGTTATGAAATAGCAACTAAAATAACTTTATGGTTGGGGGTCACCACAACATGAGAAACTGTATTAAAGGGTCACAGCACTGCCCTAGAGCCTGGCACCCAGGGAACACTCAAGAAATGGACTTTGGAGGGGACTCTTGGCACCACCCTAAGGAAAAAAAGCATTCTAAGTGATCAGTTTCTTGGTCTTTTTTGTTGGTTTGTTGTTTGGGGGTGATTTTTTGGGGGGTTTGTTTTAGATGTGGTCTCACTATGTTGACTAAGTTTGGCCCTAAACTCTTAAGTTCAGGCAATTGTCCTGTTGCAGCCTACTTCATACTGGGCCCACAGGCCTGCACCCCTGTGCCCACCTCTTAATTTCCTCCCTCCACCCTAGTGGTTAAAACAACATTGTCTAGCCTGGCTTAGCCACACACCCCAGGGCAAGCTGAGCTTCCCGTGGGTGGACTCACATGGCACCTGAGCAAGGCTGGTGCTCACAGCCCCTCAAACTACAGAGCTGTGAGGCATGTCCTCAGGTCCTTGTGTCAGGTCGGTTGACTTCTGTCCCCTGAGCTGTGGCCAAGTCAGCGATCGCCCTCACTTCCTGTGATTTGAACATCGGTCACATGTGCACTGAGATGGGTACAGCCCAGCCGAAATTCCGGTGGGTCTGGGGATTTCCCGAGGCTCTCTAGCCAGACAGGGTGAAGTTGGATTGCTGATGGCAAGTTTAAAGTCCTTATGTCTGCACCTCCAGAATGGACAGTGAGTCCTCCAAGGGAGGATTTGTTTTGCTGAAAGGGAGTGTTGCTAAAAAGTCCCGAAGGTTCATTATGCAATTGCTAACAAATTGGGAAGGCATGTCAGTGTGTTTACCATAGAAAGCCAGCTCACTGAAATCTGAGGGAAACTTTAGGTTACGAATTCAGTCTTTTGCCACCTTATTTGGGAAAAAGTAAGCCCCAAGGAAGGATGTTGCTCTCCTTTTAGATAGGTTATAAATGGATACCAGAACACTGCATTTCTGGCATGACTGTTTCCCTCTGTCGCGCCAGCCCTCAAAGCAGACTCAGTCCTCCCTCTGCTGCGTGACTGAGAGCACCAGCTTGGAAGGGAAGTCCACCCTGCCCATTGGCCCCCTGCCTTCATCATCATGTCCTCAGTGGACATTCCTCTCCACAGAAATGACCGCTGTATGGACCCAGGCCTCTGTCTCCACAGATGCACAGGTTCAAACAACAGCGGGTGGGAAGCACAGTTAGCCCTGCAAAGGTTTTGTCTGCCGCCGAATGTGTGCAGGTTCTCCTCTTGAGAGTTTGTTTGGGGGTTCCAGCAGGGGGGCATAGCTACTTGTGTGCCCTTGACCGAAGACCGTTCTCTAGTTAGGGAAGGTCGTCCTCTTTGACCAAGCATGCAGCTTCCATAGAGACACACAGGGAGCTGTGAGAAATGAAAGGGTCACCGGCCTAGCCAGCCCCATCACCCTCACATCCGCAAGTTTACCTCTTACTCATTCCCTAAACAGTATAGCTAAGTCTAGTAACTGTTTCCACTCCATTCCCAATGTCTTAGGTATTACACGTAATTTAGAGATGGTTAAACATAAGGAGATGGCAGAGTTACATGCACATCCTAAAGCCAGGTATGTGGCACATGTCCTTGTCATGTGCTCAAACTACTCAAAAAGTTGAGGCAGGAAGATCGCTTGAGCCTAGGAGTTTGAGAACAGCCTGGGTGACACAAAGAGACCCCACCCTATTCCATCCCACCACCACCCTCCAAAAATATCAATCCTGGAGTATCTATGAGTTTGGATCTCTGAGGAATAACCTCTTTGTTGTTGTTGTTGTTGTTGTTATTGTTTTTGTTTTGTTTGTTTTTCAAGACGAGAGTTTCTCTGTGTAGCCCTGGCTATCCTCGAACTCACTCTCTAGACAAGGCTGGCCTCAAACTCACAGAGATCCACCTGCCTCTGCCTCCCGAGTGTTGGGATTAAACGCGTGTGCCACCACCATTGAGCATCTGAGGAATATCCTAAAACTCATTGTCTGTGGATAGCAAGAGTGCGGACACACAGTTCTTCGGCCAGCACTGTGGAGAGCTGCTGGTTTAGCCAGGTGCTGAAGGGGCTGCTGGTTAGCTGCCTTCTGAAGCAACACAAACAGCTGGGAAGGGAACAAGGACCTGCCAACAGTTGGCGGCATCAGCGTCAATGTAAACCTGAATCCCCGTGTTTGGCCTGCTGTCCCTCACTCTTCCAAAAGGCTCTTCCTGGGCTTCCTCCCCTGTGCTAAAGGTTGTATAATAGCCAGCCAACTTGAAACCTAGTCTTCAGTTTGTCTTGGTACCCTGGAAGGAAAAGAGGGCTTTAATGTTCGTTTTCCTATACATGCTCATCTTGGGTATTCTAAAGGCTCAAAGGAACCAGGCATGGCAGCACGTGCTTGTAATCCATGAATGTGGGAGGTAAAGGCAGGAGGCTCAGGAGTCCAGGGTTATGTAGGGGATTTAAAATTAGCCTGGACTACAGGGGACCAGGCTAATTGAAAAACAGAAATAAAAAATAAGAGCTGGGGCTATAGCTTACAGTAGAGTGCTTGCCTAGCATGCTCAAGAGTCAAGATTCAATACCCAGTAACACGGGAAAACAAAAACCAAAATAAATCAAAAGCTGGAGGGCTGTATGTCTAATTCACCGTATCTCTGGTCCCATGGCGACTGGTGCTCCTGGTCTGCCTGGGGACAGGGAAGCAGGCTCCGCTGTGGTGGTTTCTCCTACATCACTTGGTTCACGTCTGTGTCTTGTTCTAGACAAGCTCTCTTTGGAGACCATGTGAAGAAACCCCAGAGCCTGGAGGACACGGACTTGAGCCGGCTCTACACAGCAACATCCCTGATGCAGATTGACGACAATGTGATGAGGTGGGTCCCCAAGGTCCCCAGAGGCTGCTGGTCAGCTCTGCCCAGCGCCACTGTGCTGCTCCACTGGCTTCAGGGACTTCTTTTCATTTCAATAAGAGCCTAATGCTTAGAGGAAGAGATGGTAGGAAAATTCAAGTCTCTTGGAAGTGGGTAGACTATGACCATTCATCCCGTGTGGCACAAGCAGCTTGAACTGGAGGGTGAGGGGTGCCCACAGAGTAGTCCCTGTACACTGTATATGTCCTGCCTCAGCACCGGGCAAGATCAGTGCCCCCAAGAAGCAGTTTTTGTACATGGTAACAGGCTTATCCAGACGCCGATGGCTGAGTCCATCAAAAGCAGGTGACCCAAGGTAGACCAAGAGACCTGTAAATTTCAGACAACACATGGAACCACTTTCTGGGGTGGGGATGAGGTGAAGATGCTTCTGAGTGGAAGACGTAATCCCCACCCACTTCTCTCATTCAGTCTTTCCCTGCCTGGACTCGTGGCACGTGAGCTCACCTTTGCTGGTACTGGCACCTTCTGTTTGAAGTTAGAGACTTCACTTGTGGAGTTGGTCTCAGACCTTGTCACTGTCTTTCACATTTCACAATCCCTTGAGACCTTTAGACATAGCCTAAAGCAAACAGGTCCTCCTTGGATAGGTGGCCATTGGCCTGAGGCCGTGAGAGCTCTGTTTTTCTTCTTCATGAGACTCCTTTCACACCAGGTAAACTCCTTTCACACCAGGTAAACAAGTCACACCAGGTAACTTGCCAGTTACTGTCTTCTCAAAGCAAATAGAAACTATGGAATTGCTAATATATTTAAAAGATGGAAATTGTCTTAGTTGGGGTTTTTATTGCTTTGAAGAGGCACCATGACCATGGCAACTCTTATAAGGAAAACACTCTTATAAGGAAATTGGGGTGCCTTGCTTCCAATGTCAGAAGTTCAGTCCACTATCATCATGGCAGGGAGCATGGCAGCATGCAGACAGACATGGTACTGGAGAGGTTGCTGAGAGTCCTAAAGTCCTACATCTTGCAGGCAACAGGAAGTTGACTAAGACACTGGGCGGTATCCTCAGTAAAGGAAACCTCAAAGCCCTCCCCCACAGTGACACTCTTCCACCAACAAGGCCATGCCCACTCCAACAAAGCCACCAACAAGGCCATACCCTGTGAGATAATGGGGTTCAGTTACATTCAAACTACCACAGAAATAAATGATGCCCAGCAGCCCTCTTAGGGCACAGTATATAACTTACTGTGGTGTCTAATAAGGAGAGAAAAGTAATTTAATTTAATTTTAATTTAATATAAACTTCCCATCCATATTCTTAACTGAAGCCCAAAAGAAAATGTCCCTCAATTCTTGTAAAGCTCTTCATCATTAGTAGTACTGGATGGTAGCGGTTCTGTAATCAAACCACTCTGGCAGCATCCTCACAGAGTGGTCACCAACAGTGTTGGAGAAATGGAATGCTTTGGGGAGACCACAGAGGACAGATTCACGCATCCTGGATATGATCTCTGTACAGTCTCCTTCCCCACCAGGAGACCCTAATGGTCTAACCTGAGCCTTTTGGATCATTTCCAGACCAAGGCACCTAAGAAGGCTGGAAGTGGAAGAGATCCACAGCTCTGGGGGAGGCAGGACATCTCAGATCTAAATCGAAACAGAAAGTCCACCTTTAGAGACTAGGGGCCCCACCCCAGGTAGGAAAGAAAGGGAGGTTCAGAGGTCTTCTGGCCAGCGGTAGGATTTGGGGTATCAGGACATGAGAGCCCCAGCTGAATTCTCCAGGCCTCTCAGCACAGAGCTGAGCAGAGCTGCAAGGCTCTCTGGTGTCGTGAAACCGCAGGTGGTCAGTGACAGGTACTGCTCTTTGCGTGGACAGAACTGGTAACCTCAAAGCACGCTTGTCACGTCCTACTCTGGCGCATTTCATTCTAGCGGCTCCAGGGTAACCCTCCCGAAAACAAAGTTCTAGCCCATGCATGCCTGTGAGCCTTAAACAATTTTATGCTGCCTCAAAAGATGCAACACTCAATGATGATTATAACATTTGGTACTGACTGAGATTTCTCCAGGCAAGGTGCACGTAAGCACTTCCTTACCGTAAGTCTCACGGCACCATCAAGGAAGGCCCTGTCTTTGATCTACTTTCCAGTGAGACAGCCAAGGCCCAGGAAACTTGAGCATTTGCCTGAGATTACCCAACCAGAAAGCAGCAGAGCCGGGATTTGAATCCAGATCCCAAACCCATGCTCTTGACTCCACCCTGCCTCCTACATTTGCTTTAGTGCAATAGCTAGAACCCTGGTGAAGTCGCTGCCTGTGTGGATTCTACCACTGCAGTGAGTTAGTGAGGAAGCCAGAGTCATCAGCTCAATTCTCTAACATGTTGTTTTGCCTTTGTGTGTGTATGTGCTTGTGTTCCAGAAAGTTCCATGGCTATAACTCCCTGAAGGAATATTATGAGGAAGAAAGCTGCATGAGATACCTGCACAGGGTGAGTGGCAGTCCACCTCAGAATCAGTGTCGCCACAGCCAGCTTTGCCCGTGGTACAGCAAATACCCTTCCTAAGTTCACTGACGGAAGCAGAGCCAGAGTCTGGTCAGCACCACTCTAGTGGGTCACATGGACTTTGTGCTGAGCCAGCCGCCTCTCTGTGACTGCCACACTCTAAATCCCAGAGCAGCACTCCGACCAGACTTCTCTCAAGTCTGAGAAATTGCTTGCGGCATCTAGCTTATCCTTAGACATCCTTGGACAGTAGAATAGTAGAAGCACCTGTTTTCTGGTGTGGTTTTTCATGGAAGATGCATCTGGCTTTCTTTGTGTCCTTGACCCTTTCTCGTGGCCATATGTATCTTATTAGCGTGCTGTCTAGGACCGAACGTCCAGATTTCTGCCATGACCTGGTAAACACAGAATAAATTAGGTGGAGTTTTGTATCAAAGTGAGAAGGAACTTGCCTTCTGAAATGAGTAATAGGCAAAGTAGCATGCACCTGTAATAACCAGTACTCAAAAAGCTGAGGCAGAAGGATTGCTGTGAGTTTGATGCCAACTTGGGGTACGTAGCAAGTACCCAGCCAGCCAGAGCTACATGGAAAGACCACAACTCAAAAACAAAAAGAAGGCCAGCAAGATGGCTGAGCAGGTGAAGGCGATTGCCTCCAGGCCTGGAGTTCTGAGTTCAAACCCAGGGCCCACATGGTGGAAGGAGAGAAGTAGCTCCCCAATTGTCCTCTGACCCACATGCATGAGTGCACACAGGTGCACAAACTGATATAATAAAAAAAATTAAAGGTGACTGGTTTTTGACTTGTTCTTTTAGCAGCTACAGTAAACCTTATGTTTACTAGTTTGTGGCCAACACAGTTCCCATGTTTTGATCTGAACCAGCACAGACCAGTCTCTCTGATTCTGCCATGCACCATTGCTCTTACTACACCAGCACACAGCTCCCCATTTATCAGTGTCCGTCTGTGGGTTTGGCCCACGGATCCTCGGCTCATGGGGATGGTCGTGAATCACGGTTCTATGGCTGTCTTAGTTATGGATTCTCCTGAGTCAGTGTCATCACCCAGGCCTTTGACATGCCGGAGTTCCAGGAGAGCACAGCCATTCGGTATGTCCAGATGGCAGCTTGGGATGGTCTGAGTGCCCCCATCAGCACCGTCTACACTCTAAACCAAAAGGAGCCTCTTTTTACCTGCTTTACTGATGTGCATATTGAGCACAGGCCTGCCAAGAGCTCCCTGGTCTCCACCAGCCACTCCTATTTGTTTGTGCAGTTGTGTTGAAATGGGCATTGAACCTAGGGCCTTCCATCTGCCGTTTCGGTGCTGTGCCACTGAGAGACATCGCTAATGCTTGCTTTTTTGAAATAGGGTCTTGAGATAAATATAGATATAGATATATCGGTATATATCTCCCAGGCTGGCCTTGAACTCACAATTCTTACACCTCCACCTCCCAAGTTCTGAGATTATGAGTGTGCACAGCTGGTTCTCATTCCTGTTTGCATCTTTCCGAGTCTTCTAAAAGGTCCCCTTTCCCTCTAGTGGGATGTACTTCAGTTTTCTTTTTTATGATATAAGCTGAAGGAAGATAGAAAAGATAGAGAGAGAGATAGATGGATGGATGGATGGATGGATGGATGGATGGATGGATAGATAGATAGATAGACAGACAGACAGACAAATAGACAGACATCTTCATGCTGTCATTTTTCTGAGAAGTGTGGCTAATCTGAAACACTAAAGCAATCAGAAATACTTGTGAGTGTCCTTAAGTACCCATTACGCCCTGTCTCCCATGAGCACACGGGTCTCCTAAGGCACAGGCAGCTTTGCTCCTGTATAACCTGCTGGCAGGTGGCACTCACAGCCGACTTGTCCCTCATCTCGCTGCCAGTGACAGCGAGGCGCCCCTAAGGCTCCAGTCCAACAAGCGGAGCTGTGAGCGTTTCCCTCTGCTTCAAAGGCGTGTCTGGTAGGGGCGGCCGTTTAACTCCACTTTACCTTCTTGCTGCAGATATACGTGCCTCTTATGCTGATCAATGCAGCTGATGACCCCTTGGTGCACGAAAGCCTTCTAACCATTCCAAAGTCTCTCTCAGGTGAGTCGCTCCCCGCTGTCCCCAGCCACACAGCAGACTACCCCTGTAAAGGTTGTCACTTTCTCTGTTCTGTCAGCGTGGAGACCAGCCTCTGGGAGAGGGGCAGCTCATCGACTGATAGTCCTAGGATGCAAAGGGCCCTGGGTAGAACCTTCTAGACTTCCATCCTGGTGCAGGAGACAGGACATTCTTGATGCCCATCACCAAGAGAGTGTTCCTTAGCAGTATTGTCTCAGAACTATTGTCCCATTAAATGGGAGAGCATGGCTCAAAGAGATATTTAGAACTAAAATTGGCCCTAAAGCAGAACAAAACAAAGCCAGTTCTGCTTCCTCTGATGACAGCCCCTCCATCTGCCTGGAGGTTAGAAGCAGCTGAAATGGCAGAGAACGTTGCTCACGGAAACGCTGTGCAGACTCAATCCATTTTGTGGTCGGCGCTACAGGGAAGGCAGAGAGAGGAAACAGGAGGAAAGGCTGGTGCCAGTGACTGCTCATTGTAGTTTCAGAACCCTGGGGTATCATCTCCAGTCCTCTGTGATTACATTTCCTCTTGTAAAGATAGTAGCCTAAAGGAAGCGCTAACCCTGTGCCCCCCAGCCACAGCTGCGAGAGTAGATAAGGGAGCAGAGGAAGGGCTTCCGCCTTACAGAGCTTCTGTCCTGCTCAGGAGAGAGGCTGCATGTGTGAGAGTCTGTTTCATGACAGAAGCTATCTCCTGTCAACCCCCAGCCACCCTCAGACTCCCAGCACACCACTCCACAGCCCACTCGGCCACGTGCAACAGCACTTCTCTCCTGAATCAAAAATAACTTTCACAGGACTAATGCTATCCCACAAATATACAAAATAGCAACTAGAAAGGAAGAATGGAGGGAGTGAGGCAAGAGCCTCGTCCTATCCCCCCCCCAAAAAAAAAATTTCCTGCTGAACTTGGCTGCCTCTTCTCCACACCTCTCCAGTAGCCATGGAATCCAAACTAAACGTGGGCCCGAAGCTGGACTTTCAGGATAGCCATTTATTTAGTTCATGGCACTGGGAGCCGGGGCATCTTTTAACACACCTTGTAGCTTAAGCCTTAGTCCTGAAGATTGATGCTGGTATGAGAAAGCACTGATGGCTTTACACTCTCCTTTTCTCTGACAAAGGGCACTCTTTAGTGCCGTGATCCTCTCCTCTGCGCCTTCCCACCCTTGGAGTTACCTAATCAGAGTCTGCATTTCAGCAAGATACCCTGAGGAATCCAGGCGCACAAAGTTGGGAAGCATAGCCAATCAGAAGTTATTGGGGCACTCTGGTACCACCAGCACAGCGTGGACTCCTCACTTACTCTCTTTCACCCCTAAGGTTGTAACTTAGTCATGTGGGGGGCAGGGCGCAGCTTGGGTTTGCAGAGCTGTAAGTATGAGTTCTAAGGAGTTCTGAAGCTGATGCCCCTTCTATGAACTGGGTGTTACTTCTTTATTTGGGTGGTGCTGGAGATTGAACTCTGGGGGTTTCATCTGCTAGGGCAGTGTTTTCCTAGTGAGCTGTGTCCCCAGCCCTTTTGGTGCCCATTATACACCAAACTCACGAGGTCTGGCTGACTTGCCTGCCCACTTGAGAAAAGACAGCACGTGCGTGCGCGTGGTTGGATACCCACTTCGGTACCCTCTGAGGAATGCCCAGGCTCCCCGGCTTGTTCACCTTTGCTCTCTTGCTCTGGAGTTAATAGGATGCTGTCTTCTGCTGCCTTTCCCCTACAGAGAAACGGGAGAACGTCATGTTCGTGCTGCCTCTGCACGGGGGCCACCTGGGCTTCTTCGAGGGCTCCGTGCTGTTCCCTGAGCCACTGACATGGATGGATAAGCTGGTGGTGGAGTATGCCAATGCCATTTGCCAGTGGGAAAGGAATAAGTCCCAGTGCTCAGACACGGAGCAGATGGAAGCCGAATTAGAATGAGGCCTCTGGACTCTGGCGCACTCCAGCCGCCCTCCTCTGGAACCCATGGCTGTTTCAGGTCGCCCATCTCCCTCAGTGACCTGGATCTAACCTCAGACCATCAGTGGGGGCCACCCATCATGCAATCTGTCTCAAGTAGGCAGCTCTCCCTGGGAGCTCCAGGCTATTTTTGTGCTTAGTTACGGGTTTTCTCCATTGCATTGTTAGCCATGGTGACAAGCTACAAGATTCTCACCCTTCTGTTCATTTTCAGTATCTGATTGCTTTCACGCCAGTTACATCTAGTTTTCCTGCTAAGGAACGCATCCAAAATGCAGTTTTGCTTTGCCAATCAAAAGGCCTTTCCCTGAGAACCGTGAAGGATGTGTGTCACTTTGTGATGGTTGTATGTGCCCGCGTAGAGTCCCTAACAAGAAGTCAGCGTCTCTGACCAATGCTGAAGAAATGACTCAGCTTTGGGGGTCTGAGAGCCTGAGGCCTCCTGGGCCTGAGTTTTGCCTCTGAAACAAAGGAAGTTCCCTGAGTCTAAAGCCAGTTCCTTCTCAGCATCTCCTAAGACACCTTCTTCCCACCTTGCTGTTGCTGAGAATTGCATGGGGCACCTGTCTAAAAATTCAGCCTCCCAGATCCCTCCCCTCGGAGAGGCTGACTCGGGGGGTTTGGGAAGGGCTCTGGGGATTTTAATTTTTGACAAGTGCCCCAGGGAATTCTCATCACCCAGCAAACTGAGGGAAACACCATACTGCAGCGCCTTTCAATTAGAAACGTCTTGGTGGCTCATTTAATTGACATTCATAAGCCACAGCGTCTCTTTGCTCCCAGAGACGTCCAAAGCAGCACGGCCTGGTGTATGATCTCAGTGTGGTGTCCCGAAAAGGGAGAAGACATTTGGGCTGAGCCCTAGCTCTGCTTCTCCCCGGATGTATGACCCTGGATAAGTCGTTTTGGACTTGACTCTCTTCTCCTGTTAAATAGGGGACTTAGAGCAGGCAGATTGCTGAGATGGCCACCAAGTTCTAAAGTTCAGTGACAAACTCAGTATACTGAGTTTTGAGAGAACATCCCTCTGGGGGAGCCTGGGAATCCATCGCCCAGGCTGAGCATGGAAATGCCAGGACTTGCAATTTTTCCCCTTTCCCCCTTTCATGTAAAGAGATTTCAGAGTTTTAATCACTCACTTGTAATTTTCGTCCCAGGTCCTTCTAACTCTGGGCTTTGATACCAAACAATTCAAAAGTTAGACCTGAGTTTGAAGAAATGTATCTCCAGCGGAGAGGAGAGGGTGTTCTTTTGAAGTCAGTTTGTAATCCTTAGCCTCTCTGTGTTGTCTGTTGGGTAGATCTTTCCACAATGTCTTCTCGAGTGGGTGCGTCACTCTCGGGTTCAAGCACTCTTCTGAAATCCTTGTGGTACTTGAATCCCTCAGAACCTGCACTTTGGACCATCAGCGGTTGCTCTCTGGAATTAAGTGAACTGTGGGTGAATTGCCTGGATACTGTTAAGAAACAACCATTTTTTTCTCTGCTTCATTTCCTTTGGCTCCAGGACAGACTGAACTATAGTGGTGGGTTTGTATGGATATTTAAGGAGCCACCTGTACGCTCGAATGCCAAGCCTCAGGGCGGCAGGTGGGATGGAGAGTGTGGGCATTGGCCCAAGAGACTGGACAGGAATGCCTGTGAATTGAAGAACTGTTCTGACAATCACAAGATCATCCCATAACATCATCAATGGACATTCTCTGGGAAGACTGAGATGTCTGAGGTCTTCGGTTTGCTTTGCTATAGTTTCTTCACACTCACCAAATTCTGTCCCTGTGCCCCTCCAGTGGTTATCATTTCTCTGTCTCATTTCTTTTTTTATGTTCTCTTAGCACAAATTGGCACTTTATCATTCATCCCTCAATTTGGAAGCTAATCCTTTCCTGTCAGTTTTCCCTCCACCGAACTGCAGCTATTAGAAGACTCACAGAGTTCCTGCCGCTGCCTTTAGCCCTTCAGACTTTCAAAGAGCGCAATAAGGTAATAGAGTTGAGTCACCATCCCTAGAAGTCAGGGGCTCCCTTCATTTGAGGTCATCTCCTCCCAAGTCCTGACAAAGCAGTAGCTTGGGTACCACCTGCTTCAGAGAAAAGTCAACCCTACTGTCACACTTAGGAGCAAGTGGGAGGCTGTCCTGGGAACCTGGTCTCGGCAGCAGTCCTGGAGGCCCACCGAGGAGAGGCAGAGCTGGGGCACAGCCTTTGTTACGGCACTCCTGGAAAGCCAGCCCCTAGGACGGGGGGAGGGGCATGTGCCAGCTGAAACCTCCCTAGTGTGTGCCTCTGAATGGCACTGGCGTTCCGTTTTGCTTCACATGAAATCAACTGAAGCCCTTTATTCAAGCTTCGGGCTCTCAGACATGGAAATGAGACCGTGACCTTGGCAGTCTGACAGGAAAATGCTTGTTTGACCCTGAATGTGAGCACAGAGGCATGAATGTGGAGGTGCCAGCTTGCCTAATGAATGAGGGAACAGCCTCTATGTAGGTCAGCCTCTTTCCTTCCTCTGGGCTCCTTGCTTTCTTCCCAAAGTCATCCATTTCTAATAATGATGTGAATTGTCTGCTGGCTGTGAAGGACTTCCTTGGACCAAAGGCTAAATTTTAGAGGACATTTGAATATTCTTTCTTAAAATCAAGGATATAAATTATATAGATCTAGACAATTCTATGGCAGGAATAACATTAAAACCCAAGTACGGAATGCACCCACATTACTCTGGTGGTGTTCCCTGCTTCCCAGATAATTGGAAGACATCAACTTCAGTCAAGTTAGGATTACCTAGCTTAAAAAACATAAATTATCAAGACTGTGTAGTTGGCGGGGAGTTTCCCAAATGTGAAAACCTATTCCTTCCTGCGATGGCTTCCCGTCATCCATCCCTGAGCAGAATGAAAGTGGAAAGTTTGTCATGCCGTCCATATTCTTTTCTTTTCTGTGGCATCTTACCGTTACCTTAGTATCCACTGAAATGTTCCTGAAAGGGAAGTCTTCCTTTACTTGCATGGCGTTACATAACTAGGGTCAGGAAGCCTCTCTTCTCATCCCCACTGGCTCTGACTCATGTTGGCCATGAGCAGGTCACTTCACCTCTCTGAACCTGTTACCTGATCCTACATCATCTATAAGACTGCTTCATCCACTTACAGATCATTTGCTCAGTCATTGCTAAGTATTAGAAGTTGCAGATAGAAACAGGTTTATCGAGACCCCTAAGCTCATCTTGAGAAGACTTGGAGAGAAAGAGCGTGTGCATTCAGCTTTTCCTAGTTAGGAGCCTGGACAGAATCCAAAGCCATCTTTGACCTCTCTTCCTTGTCTTCACCATTAAGACAGTTTCCGTGCTATTCCGAGGGTAGTCCTGTGACCGTGGCAGGTGAGGGCCACCGGCCCTTCAGTGTGAGCAGGCAAAGCATGGACTGTTGTCAGGACAGAAGTCCTCCCTGTGTGGCTCATTCTGAACCCAGTCTGCACTCCGCTGAGGATTCTGGGTAGCTGAGCTTATATGACTGGCATCCGGATGAGAGCTCTCTTTGTAAGTGGCTGACTTGAGAGAGCGTTTGCCAGCTCCGGGGATACAGTACGTGCGTTCTCATTTGTGTTTGCCCCGGAAGCAGGTGTTAGAGATGTGAGAGGCTTTTCTTTTCCCATGGCCTTGATCCTGACTTAGAGTGACAGTTTTAAAAGAAGAAGAAAAAGGGAAAAACAAAACAAAACACACAAGCACGTGGAGTTGGAGGAACTCGTGGGTTTTCCTCCTTTAGGCACACAGGAAAGTTCTTAGGAAGTGTGTCGCTTCAGCATCCTGTCACGGTATCATCTGGAATTGTTTTTCTTACCCAGAAAGCCTTAACTTGCCTCTAGAAAATCCCCTGGTATGACAACATTGTGGCATAAGCATTCAAACTCTTCTGCTATGAAAGTTTGAAGCAAAGCCACAGCCAAACCAGAGAATTTCCTCAGGTGGCCGGGAGGCTCCTGTGACGTCACCCCCACCTCTCCCCCCCAACAGCATGAGTGGTCTGGACAGCCCCTTCACCTGTCTTTGCCTTACTCTTCCCAAAGCCACTTTGGATCACTCGGATGCTTCAGAAGGGGCCTGCTCGGCATTTAGATGCCGAGCAATTGAGGGCCAGGTTTCTTCCACCTGGTATCGAAGCAAAGGACAGTATCCCCTCTTCATAAACTAGGGCCGTTTTTCCTAAACTGTATTTACAGCTAAGGACACAGGAACAGGCCCCTGCTGGCTAAAGAACCAGAATGGCATCCAGAGCAAAGGCTGCTCTGCCAGCCTGTCTCTGCTACCTCCAGGTGCTTTGCTACAGCCCAGCATCCTCTGGTAGTGGTCCTTCGAAACAGGCCACACAGTCCAGCTTGCCAACAGTCCCCAGACACCCAGAACATAGACAGCTGTCCCTTTTGGAAGATTCCGTCCTCCGTGTTTTCCAACTGTTTTCCTAGCATGTGTGTAGATAGAGCTTTCACCAATGCCTAGTAAAGAAGCTGAAATTAATTTCTAATTGGTAGATTGTCTGACACCCTGAGTCTCATGACAGTTCTCAGCCTTTAACTAGACCCCTGTCAGTAACAAAATCCATAACCTCCCGTCTCCCCGTTCTGGTCCCCTCTAGCCAAGTAATCTTCTGTTGCCATAAACTAGGGACAGGCCACTTCTAGCACCTGCAGAAGAACCCTTAGTCTTAGTGGGCATTGGCCCCCAGACCACACACACAGAGCAGTCAACATCACCTAAAACAATTGCCAACCTCCTTGGTCCCCAGAGCCAACCACTGCTCTCCCAGGCTGCTCTCAAGAGGGAACCCAGTTCCTGGCTATAGGAGCTAGGCTCACTTTGATCTTCATTTTGGCCTCTTCAGTTTTCCTAAAGCACAAGTCCGTGGAGAATCCTGTCCCTTCCCCGTCCCCACACCCGCTCCAGGCGACCTGGGTCTCTCCCGCAGCCTCAGGCAGACCTTCACTGTACCTGAGCTTGCAACTTTCCCCACGGCCGCTGCCTTAGTGACCCAGGACTGGGGCGGGAGAGGGGGCCAGTTGGCCTCCCTCCTTCTCCCGGGTGAACTCCAACCAACTACAGTCTCACATTGGCAGATCTGCTTCCAGATTGATTTTCGAGAACCATCACTTTCACATTCCCGACTCTGGTCCATTTTGTTTTGTTCTCTCTGGGTTTTCCGGAACTCCAGATGCTGCCCTGGAAATACTGTATTTTGGAGTTCGTGCTCTGAAAGCCCCTGTGCTGCTGCGTCTTCTGACTCTCCCAGCACCAGGCGTTTCGGACTTGCAATTAGCAATGCAACTTTTTCTAATATGAGGATATTTACCTTTATTAAGAAACTATACTCAACAATGGCGTCCTTGATCGTTTTGTGTTCTCACATTACTTTTGATTCTACTTTGATTCTTCTGTGTGGTGGTGAACAAAGATCATTACAAACAAAAACTGTAATTTTCTTATCTTTGATTCAATGGGATTTCTTTACTTAAAAAAAAATAAAGACTAAAAAATGTCGAGTGCTTGTCTGTGCTTTGTCTAGTGGGGGGTTTCTACATAAAGGGGTGCGTCTGGGGATGAAGACGTGACTCAGTGGATAAAGTGCTTGCTGCACAGGCCTGAGGACCTGAGTTCGGATCCCCAGCACCCAAGCCAGGTGTGGTAGTGCATCCCTGTCAATTATACAGCTAGGAGGCAAAGATGGGAGGTTCCTGGGGCTTACCGTCTGGCTGGTCTACCTACCTGAATAGAACCCCAGGTTCATTGAGAGACCCTGTCTCAAAAAACAAGGTAGAGAGTGATAGAAGAGGGTGTCTATGTTGACCTTCATCTTCCACGTGAGTGCACCCGCTCGAGTACGCATGCGCAAATACACCACACACGCACACACACACATACACACAAAGGATGTTTCCTGTGTCTATATCAAAGTACACGGCTTAGTGGCAGGGTGCAGAACACCCATCTCCTAAGTGATGTTAAACCAACCTTGCAAACAAATACGAGATGTGACTAGTTCACACAAACCCATCCTCTCTCCAAGGAAGCAGGCCAAGAGTCTGAAATAAGTAAGGTAGCAGCGTTTTTTAATTTACTTCCTAAACTGAGCCGTGTAGACAACTACAAGGCAAGGTGGAAATGGGACTTGTCCCGTGTCATTTTCGTGCTTTTTCAGTCATGTTCTTTGAGGAGACCAAGTGGGATTCGTCTAAGTCAAGGTCAAGTTGGGGTCATTGCGTGGTGTAGTGGTTCCTTCCTTTCATTTTGTTTTCTTGAGACAAGGATCTCATGTAGCCTGGGCTCATCTCCGCCTTACTCTTTATCTAAGGATGCCCCTAAATTCCTGATCTTCCTGCCTCAGCCGCTCCAGTGCTGGTTAACAGGCAGGCGCCACCACACCCAACTTGGGGGTGATGTTTTCTTCTCCTCTGGATCTGTCTTAACCCGAGCCTTTGCTCAGGGTCAAGCCCTGGCTCAGCCAGGACAGCCGCATGACCTCCCAGAGCCTTATGCTTAAGCCTGCCTCCTTCCAGTTTTGTGCAAACCCTTTGACAAGGGAGGCAGTGTGAGTGGGGAGTGCTAGCTTTGGAAAGTATGGCTCACCAAGACCCAAGAATGTCCAATACCACATTTCAGAATTCCCCCACGTTCTGTCACTTACAAAACAGACACTCTATTTTGACCTAAGAAAACCAAACTTGTAAAGAATACTGCCTAAAGTCTTGAGGATTTAACTCAGTGATAGAGTACTTGCCTAGCAAGTGCAAGGCCCTAGTCCAGCCTCCAGCACCAAAAAATAAAATGTGGGAAAGAATACTGCCAGGTTGGGGAGATGGCTCAGCAGTTAAGATCACTGGCTGCTCTTCCAAAGGACCCAGGTTCAATTCCCAGCAACCACATGGCAGCTACCATTTGTAACTCCAGTTCCAGGGGCTCTGACATTCCTTTTTAGCCTTCATGTCCTTTAGACATACCTTCAGGCAAAACACATATACATGTAAAATAATAAAATTAAATAATAAAAATGGGAAAGATTTCAGGTCTGCGATGTTAGGAGAGCCTGCACCAACAGCATGTCATTTTCCACACCTCTCCTGGGCATCCCACTGGCATTTGTGCTCAGTGCCACTTGCTCCAACAGAATGAGTGTATTTTTCATTATACCTTTCACAAACAGGCTCTTCAAACATGGTCCTATTGAGAGGAGACAGGAAGGGCAGATGGTGGCATTTGTATACCCTGTAGTATAAGGACACATTTGTATTCTGTAATGTAGAAAGGAGTCCACACGTGCATGTTATTAATAGCTTAACACAAACTGTTAATGGCTTGTTCAAATCAACCATATACTCACAGGCCAGGTACCCCTGGGGAATTGCGAGGTTGAAAGCAGGAAGTACTAACCAGACTTGTGTTTCAAGAAGCCACCCAAGTCCCAGAAAGCCAGAGAGCAAGGGAAGAGAACAAGGGATGATAACAAGAAAGATACAAACAAAAACCTCAGAAATATGGCTGACACCTTACCAGAGGGGCAGAGCCGAACTCTGCAAAGACTGTCTTTCTTCCTCCTGCCCATGCATGCTCATAAAGCCTGCTGGCTAGAGATGGACGTAAAGCAGGTTTTTAAAGCAGATTTTTAAAGATACTAAATCTGCTGCCTTGTTGGATCTCCCACCCTCGGAATTAAGCACAATTTAAAGATTCTGTTCCTGGGGCTGGAGAGATGACTCAGTGGTGAAGAGCGCCTTCTGTTTCTGCACAGGATTTGAGTTCAGTTCCCAGCACCCACATCAGCATCAGGCAGCTCACGATGACCTGTAACTCCAGTTCCACAAGATCCAGCACCCTGTTCTGATTTCTACAAGCTCCTACACATACACACACACACACACACACACACACACACACACACACACACATACACACACACACACACACAAATTTTAAAAATAAAATTTTTTTCTGATATTCATATTATACTTTAAGTAACATTTCCCTTGGTGAAGACCCAATGTAATCCGGATGGCCCTCCATATTGTAGTCCCCACCTCCATTTCTGTGTGTGTGTGTGTGTGTGTGTGTGTGTGTGTGTGTGTGTGTCTGTCTGTCTATCTGCCTCTCTGTCTCCCTAGGGCAACTTACAGGAAGTGACCGCTTTTATGAAATATATTGCAGGCAGGCCAGCGTGATGGCACACACCTTTAATATTGTTTAATTCTGTGATTTCAAGGACAGCCTACTCTATATACCAAGTTCCAGTTCAGCCAGGCCTACATAGTGAGACCCTGTCTCAAAAAATAAATATTTTTTTTAAAAAAGACGTTACAGGCAATTGACTTTGAACTGCTGAGCCCTTCCCTAGAGATGACAAAGTCCTCTCTCCCTGTGGCTCTGGGCCACTCAGAACTCTTGTTGGAAGTACCCAGCATCCCTGCTGAACATACACCAGTTGCCTCTTCAAGTTATCTTCTCCTTTATCTTATGACTGGGAAGTGAAGTTCTCACATCATCACTCCTCTTCCCCTCTCCTGTCTGCGCCTCTCCCATGCTCAGATTATAATGACTACATTAATTAAGGCCAACAGTGGAGCCTAAGCACGGGCAGTAACAAAGTCAACGGGATTCGGAGGCAGAGTCCCATGCTAGCCACTTCCTAGCCCTTTGACGTTAAGCAGGAATTAATGTTATATTTTAATGTTTCTACTGGATAAGATAAAAATAATGCCTACATCTTGGTGGTGTGGCACATGCCTTTAATTCCAGCGCTCAGCGGCTGAAACAGGACTGCTGAGTTTAAGCCCAGAATGGGGTACATAGTGAAACCCTGACAAATAAATACATGGCAGTTGAAAGGCTCGAGTAATATTTTTCATAGTTTCCGTGTTTTGTTTTGTTTTTTTTAATTTTATGATCATTATTGTTTTGCCTGCCATGTATCTCTGTGTGAGGGTATCAGAAGCCCTGGAACTGGAGTTACAGACAGGTGTGAGCCACCATGCGGGTGCTGAGAATTGAACCCCGGTACTCTGGAAGAGCAGCCAGAGGTCTTGACCACTGAGTCATCTCTCCAGCCTCATTTTCTGTGTTATTTTTAACAGTGGTTTTTAGCTTGGTCCACCTGGTTCTCCCAGGACAGTGTGGAGCTTGACATTTCCCGTGGTCCAGCTCCATACCAGAGCGTCTAAAACTGAGAGGTCCAAAGGCAAAGTAGAGACAAGCCTGGGTATGTAATTACCAGAACATTCCTGGGCTTGGAGAAACTGAGGAACTGCAGATGGACGCCATCAAACCCCAGTCCCACACTTTCCCTTCTTTGTGCAGTCACATGGAGAAACCACAAGGCAGACTTGAGGTTCCTCCCCCTCCTGACCTGAGACAAAAGCCTGACCTTTTCTCCCACCAACAGGTCTCCAGCTGATGGACTGGCTCAATAAATTCCAGGCTTGTTTGCTTGTTTGTTTGTTTGTTTGTTTGTTTGTTTGTTTTTTGAGACAGGGTTTCTCTGTGTATCTTTGGAGCCTTTCCTGGCACTCACTCTGTAGCCCAGGCTGGCATCCAACTCAAGGAGATCCTCCTGCCTCTGCCTCCCGAGTGCTGGGATTAAAGGCGTGTGCCACCACCGCCGAGCAAATTCCAGGCTTTATCAGGACATGGCACACAACAGTTGCGGGCCAGTCATCATCCCGTCTGTCTTCAAGCTTCTTTCTTCTTCAATCAGGAGAGGAAACTCTTCAGAGACTTAAAAATCTCCAGGCCCCAAGAGGAGATTTTTTGGCTTTCGGAGCCTCCCCACCCCCCTGCTTTGCAGGGGGTCTTTGTCTGTGTGGGTTTGCTCTGTGTGTGTTTCCTGACCTGTAATAAACGCCTTTCTTCAGCTGTCTGTTCCTGTTTGCTGTGTTTGAGATTTCTCCTCTGTAATCTGTCTCTCTCCAGATTTTTTTCCTGCCTTTTAACTCTGTAACTGGCAGAGAAAACTAACTGGATTAAGACCCCCAGACTATAACAGGTTTACCCACATGTACTGGCCTGCTGGCAAGGCCAGTCCCACCCAAGGCACTGTGGAGCTTGGAAACATGTCAATGACTAGCTGGTAAGCCAGACCAGGCATATTGGAACCTTTACAGGGTTGGGAATGTAGCTCACACAAAGCCCTGGGGTCAATCTCCAGCACCACATAACCAGGCCCTCCAGTGTCTGTCTGTCGTACTTGGGATACAGAGGCAGGAGGAGCCGGAGTTTAAGGTCTTCTTCAGCCATATAACAACTCTAAGGCTAGTCTGGACTACATGAGTTCCATGTTTAAAAAAAAAAAAATCTGGGCTGGTGCTGGGTCCAAGCCAGAGTTCTCCCCACTCCCCAGAGGATCCTAGCGGGCAGAGGTCAGAAGGGGCTGCATTGGGGACTTTGATGGGTTCTTGAGTGTGCAATCCCTGGAAGTCTTGTTTAAAATGCGGGTTCTGATTCAGTAAGTCTGAGTGGAGCCTCAGATTCTGCAGTCCTGGCAGGCTCCCCAACAGAGCAATGCTGACTGACTTGGAGTACCCCCCTTGAATGGAGAGTCTGCAAGTTTCCGGGGAGCCTGCAAGCTTCCCATCCAATTTACTGATTTTCCTCAGAATCGGAGCTGTGCTCCCCCGCCCTGAAAATTAGAAGCAGAGCGGTTCAATCCGCCCTCTTGGTATATCTCCATCTCTTTCTTCCCTTAGCTGGCTTGACATAAGATGGAAGGAAGCACAGGCTTCTTCCAGGAGCCTGAGTCAGAACAGGCTAGACCGGTCTCCTGTAGGGTCACCCAGTGACTCTGGGCTCCGGGCAATAGCCAACTCAATTCAGAGTCGCTGGAGCGAGGACTCTCTCTCCACCCACACCTGGATGAGTGGCCTTCAAAATATGCTGTCCAAATTCTCTGAAGGTTCCCCCACAAGGAGGGCAGAAACACACAGCTGTAATCTTCCGGCCTGTATCCTGCTCCAACCAGTTTGTGGCCAAATCCCTGCTTCCTGACAGATGTCCAGAAGGATGCTATTATATGGACCAAATGGTTGTCATAAAACTCATGGTTCTTTGTCCTAATTCCTGTGGCTTTCAGGAGTATTTTATTGTTCTTCCTGTATCTCATTAGTGCAGGAGGGTGGGACACTTGCGGAATTACAGATATGGGGGAGGCCTCCGATCTTACAAGGCTGGAAAAGTCAGATTTTAACATTCGAGGTCTCCCCACATGTTCTTCTCATGGCAATCCTTTCCCAGACAAGGCTAGCTGGCAGCCCCAGCGCCCATCACCGCCACCTTTCCTGGCCATGTCCTCAGGCTATGCTGAGGCAAGACCAGCAGGGGGCAGTGTGGATACACAAAGCAGGATCTCAATTCTATGGCTTCTCCCACAAAAAGCCACTGGGTTCTCTTGTTATGATAACCCCTGAGCTGAGGTCCTTGCCTTACTGACTTCAGATGGACTCCAGCATCCTCTTGGGGCTCGAGCAGGAGCCAAGGTTGCCCTGAGAGAGTCCTGGCCAGAATCTGCCTGCAATGTTCTCCCTATCCTTATTTATCAAGTTGGGGCTACCACAAATGAGCAAGCCTGAGCTGCACAGAGGAGGGCTGCTGGCAACTGGGGACCCAGGAAAGAGATAGGAGTCAACCAACACTATCAACCACTGACCTCTCGGGCTTGTAATATAATGCTAGAAAAACAGAAGTGTAGTGTGTGTGTGTGTGTGTGTGTTACTAGGTAGCCTTGGCTGGCCTGGAACTTATTATGTAGACCAGGCTGGCCCCTGCTTCTGCCCCATAGCTCTAGGATTAAAGGAACAAGCCACCACACCTCAGAAGTATAACTTGAAAACAAAAAAAAAATTACTCATTTCTCAGAGCCGGGGAGATAGCTCGGTGGATAAAGTGGCCCCATGTTCAGAAGATACAGTCCTGCCCTCTGAGGAAGTCACGTGCTCAGCAGGCAGAAGCTCTAACAGGAATTCTCATACACAATCAAAAAATCACTATGTATTTGTGGAAGCCAGCCCCATAGGAGGAGAGCATTTGTATTTGTCAAAGCATGCAGATTTGGGAAATGTAAGCGGTCCTGGCCAGTTTTATGTCAACTTGACACAAAGTAGAGTCCTTTTAGAAGAGGGAACCTCAACTGAGAAAATGCCCCCACCAGTCTGGCCTGCAGGCAAGCCTATGGGCCATTTTCTTGACTGGTGGATGATGAGGGAGACCCAGTTCACTGTGGGTGGTGCCACCCCTGGCTGGTGGCCCCGGGTGCTATAAGAAAGCAGGCTGATCAAACTGACCAAGCCATAGGAATATGAATAAAGACCTGAGTCAGGAAGTCCAGCACCCTAGATGGGTGTGGTGGTGCATTCCTGTAATCCCAGAGGGGGGGGGGGCAGGGGAGACGGGGAGGCACAGAAGGATCCCTGGAACTTGCTAGCCAGCCAGGCTAGCTGAAACAGTACGTTCCAGGTTCAGTGAGGCCTCCTGCCTCAAAAAAATAAGATGGTCAGCAATAGAGGAGGACATTCAACATCGACCTCTGACCTCTACATATGTATGCATGGGCAAGTACACATGCAAATTAAATAAGTAGATAGGAAATAATAGCCAGGCACAGTGGCACGTACCTTTAGTCCCAGCACTTGGGAGTTCGAGGCCAGGCTGGTCTACAAAATGAGTTCCAGGACAGCCAGGGCTACACAGAAA